>CAUYPK010072850.1:0-79165 GCA_963574355.1 Loris lydekkerianus | reverse complement strand
TTGCTGGCTCTCTGTGTCCTCAAAGGGATGATTGTAGGCAGGTCCCACCGGCCAGAGATGTCTGGAGTCTTGTCTCCCCAGATTCGCCAGGCCCAGTTACAGGGAAGCTGTTACTCAGCTGCCATCTTTAATCCGAGTCGGAAGTTTTTATTTTATTATTATTATTATTATTATTATTATTTGAGGATGACAAATCCTCTGCTATTTGTTCCTATTTTCCTTTCTAGATGTTGTGGTCTTTCAGAACCATGGGCCAACAGAAAACAGTCCCCTCAGGGTTAAGATGGCAGCAACAATTAATTTAATGCTTTCTTTTGATTAAGTTAGTAGCAAAGGCATTGACTAGTTTTTCCAGTTGAGACTAGGACAGTTTAGCCTGTCTAAATTAAATCTCTTCAGCATCATTGGTTCAAAAAGCGTACTCATTTTTATTTCAGATGCTTTATACATCTCTGTTGCTGTTGTTCTGGGGGCACCAGGAGAAGCAAAAATAAATTCTATTTTCGTAGGTGGGAGGACTGATCGTCTCTACCTACCTGGTGTGATTATTGCAGCACGTATGGTTTAGAGCTGCCAAGAAAAGTAATGGATCTGCCCGAATTATTGCCTGACTTGGGTGAGCATCGAAGCAGAAATTCTCCCTCCTTTTAACACTTTGGCTCAGTGAGGCAGGCCAAACCCTATAATCAACATTGATTATCTCATTCAGCATGACTCCTGGGAAATCTTGGGTGAAAGCAAATTGAATCGGATCTTTGCTGCCACTCTTAAAAGAGGGGCCTCTCTTAGATTAATTTCAGGGCTAATGGCAGCCTAGAAAATGGGGCCCTGGAGCAATGTGGTCAAGGGGGCTGTCTGGCCTTGTGAGAAGACTCAGTTCATGTGAACTGAGGTGTAGAAAGGGTAGCTTTGGAGGAAAGCCCGATCTTTTACCATAAGGGATTAGTCACAGAGGGGAGGCTCCTTCTCAGATGAGCTTGCCTGACTGGCACCTGGGGAAGGCTGACTGTTAGGGAAGATTAATTAAATAAAGCCCAGTCCCCATTGTTCCTGTGGGTATCTGAGACTCCCTACAGAGGAAGGGGCTGCACAGTGCTCTTGGGGTAGAACCTCAGGCACAAAGGGGAAAGAAGCCCTTTTGTGGACTGTGGGTCATTCAGAGGAATCCTTTGCCCTTAGGGAAGGAAGATGAATGGAGAAAACTTAAAAAGGCTAAGGATTTATTTAATGAGAGGAGGAGGTGGGGCTGGCTCCTGCTGGGGACCCAGTAGCATTGCAGAGAGAGCAGGCCACCGCCTCACACAGAAACATGGCACTTAGCAGCAAGTGGGGTCTATCTGAGTCTGGCAGAGAGACCCCCAAAGGACAGTGATCATGAAACTGAGCAAAAACACTGCCAACTAGAGAAAGCCAACCACGTGGAACGAACATGTAGGTGCCGCCCCGACTGGCTGGCAAATCAGCATGTGGGCATCACCAAAAAAGTGGGAGCAGCAGTGTGACACGGAGAGGCCGTCTCTGGGAGGATTTCACAGGCAAGACGCGTGAGACAGCAACAACACTAATACCATTCAACAAGTGCCTGGTACACACACACACACACACACACACACACACACACACATATGTACATGCACGGCAGAACTATAACAAACTGGTCAGCGTACAGAGGTGGCCCATATAAAAAGCTAGGCCTGCTATACTGATATGTACATGTGGTACATGTCTGGTGCTTGAAAATCAGGTCAACTTGTGTTGGTAGAGAGATGGTCAATATAGGGAGGTGGTCAACTCTGGAGGTTCTACTGTGTGTGTGTGTATGATGCTAATAATAGACCAGCAAGAGCAGCATTGCTATTGGTGGTGGGCAAAGTTGTGCTCTACTCAGCTCTCTTTGGGTCCCTTTCCACCTGTTTTGTGCACCTGGTTTGAGTGCACATGCTTGCTCCCAACAGCCAGCATGTGTGGCTACTTTTCCTAGCATTTCCCTTGGGTGTGGGGAGCTTGCTTTGCAGTGTCGGAGATGCCTGAGAATTTACAGCTGCCTTCCTCTTCCATAGCCCTTAACCAATGACTGTGGATACAGAAACATGGAAGGCCCATCTCCCGTGGATAGGGCCAGCTCTGAGGTGTCATTATGGTCCAGAGTCTCCCACCCAGGGGCTGCAGCAGCTTGCTGTGAGACTGTTGACCAAAACCACCCACCTGCTTAGCTGCCTCATTTCCCTTTCTAGTTTCCCCTGGGAGCTCGATTTCTATTTTTCCCGAGTAGAACTTCCTTAATAATACAAATTCCCATCTTGGGGTCTTGGGAAACCTAATTTAAGACGTTATCCCTGATTTGCAAATTAGAAAACTGAAGAACATAGTGAGATGAAGTCACCTGCTTGCCTGAGGTCACACGCATGAATGTCTGAGCTGGGATTTACAACCCATCCTGTCTGCTGCAGAATGTTTGTTCTCTCTCACCCACAGAACCCACTGTGAAGAGAGAAGGTTTGTGCATGGAAAACTTGGAGAAAAGTTCATGCTTTTACTTTCAGGAGTTTTTACCCATAGGACCAAGAATTGACCAGAGTCAGAAACCTTTTCATGGCAACTCTTGGGAAGAAGGCAATCAACTCATCAGATTTCTCTGTAGGTGCATTTCTTTTTTAAAAATTATTATTATTAAATCATAGCTGTGTACATTAATGTGATCATGGGAACCATACACTGGTTTTATAGACCATTTGACATATTTTCATCACACTGGTTAACATAGCCTTCCTGGCATTTTCTTATTATTGTGTTAACACATTTATATTCTACATTTACTAAGTTTCACATGTGCCCTTGTAAGATGCACCGCAGGTGTAATCCCACCAATCCTCCTCCCTCCACCTATCCTCCCCCCTCCTGTAGGTGCATTTAATTTGTTTTTTTCTAAAAATCACATGTGATAGTCAATGGATTTACCACATTGAACTTACCCTAAAGAACAACTTTCTTGTAGGTGTGTTTGAAGCTTCTTATATGCCCAAAGTCTCTTCCAGGCCAAAACCAAGCAGGTACGTGGGATATATCACAGTGAGGGGGTCATTGCTTTGTGTTTATTTTCTTTCAAAGCTAGAGGTCAATCACTGTCATGATCCTGTTATTGTTATTCGCTTGCAAAAGGGCCAGCTTATCCTCTGAGGGGGAGATAACACGTTGGGAGCTATGAAGTGGCTTGAGCATTGGTGTTAAATATCTGAGAAATTCTGAATTTCCAAAACTGGACAGGGGGAGAGATGGAAAAATAGATGAGCAGTGCTAGAGACAGGGATTGCTCTGGACTCCAGCAGACTCAGATCGGAATCCTGGCTCAGAAACTTTGGCTTCAGAGAAACCATTCAGCCCCTCTAAGCCTCATTTCCTCATCTGCCTAGTGGGAATTCTAAACTGTCATATGTGGTCATCATGAAAGTTTTGAGATACTCAAAAATCAAGAAGTATAAAATCTGCACGGATGGAAATAAATGAAGCCTTCCCAGCAACACTGGTAAGCCAAGGAAGTTGAGACTTTCACAGTGAATCAGAAGGGATGCTGTTGACTGTGTTTCTTGGAAGTGAAAATACGGACCGTAACACAGTCTGTCTCATAATTCTCATAGTGACCCATGTAAAATTGCACTGTTTTTTTAATGAAATGATGCATGCAAAGGACCTGATATGAGGTTTGGCACATAGTAGGTATTCAGTGATGATACCTGTGTTTATTTAAGAGCTTAGTTACAAACTGGTTTTGGTTATGTTAGGTAGGAGGGAGTGGTTGGAGATTATACAAAATATAGATGGCATTTCAATGTTTCTCAGTGTACACTTGAACTCTGACTGACTGTGCCTGCTCACTGAACAGTTCTTGTTTTGTGCCCGCAGGAAGAGATGAAGGCGGGACCTGTGTTATAAAGGCTCCATTTTCTGGTGGGAACTGTGCCTTTCACAACCTTCCCAATGAAGACAGCCCAAAATACGGCACCAATGACTGTCGATTTTTACATTGTGGTGGGGCTCCGGAACTTCTACACCTGCAGACAAACACTTAATGTCTAGGCAGCAATTGCTCAGCTAGGTTGGGTTCTGCTGGTTTCAGGGCTACTCAAATCCCTTCTCTTTGTGTGCCTCCTGGCCTTATTTTTAGTGTTAGAACTGATGCTCTGGTATGAGCTGGGAAGTGGAGACCAAGAGCCCTGAAATGTCCCCAAACGACACCCAAGGGTCTCTTTCCTCTACCCTGGTTTGCTTTTGATTATAAGAGATCAAAATAAATGCATATATATGGATGTATATCATATATATATGAGCAGATAGTCACTACTGTGGTTAAATTTTGGGAGGGGGGCCTTGAAGACTTGTGGGTGATAGCATTTTATAATAGAATCACAAATTTTTGAGCCCTGTAGAATTTCTTATGCAAGCTTATGTTTGTTTTTGTCACTTGGATTATCTGAAAGTAGTTCTTGTTTGTCTTTTAACTAAAAAAAATCCTTCCTGTAAATACACATTGCTCAGTCACATGCATTTTTGAAACAGAAATCCAGTAGGGGCTGTGGTGCTGACAGCCAGGGCTCTTGGCTATTAAAGCTGTGCACCTGGGAGAGGTTGTGGGGTGATGGTGGTGTCCTGGGTGAAGATCTAGGCCAGGGAAGCATCATTTTCCTTTCTGTGGGAATAGAGAGCGTGGTTTTCAACCCATGAGCTGTGAAAAATTTTAACGGGCATTAAGTTATTTTCAAAAGAAGTTCAAAGCCCAGTCTGCGTATTCTTTTTTTTTTTAACTCTTTTTTTTTTTTTTTTTTTTGGATCAACACAATTTAAGTGTGCTGCAGAAATTTAACTGTAGGTTCAAGTGCACTGTGAGATTAAAAAAGGTTGAAAAGCACTGGTGTAGAGCCATGTTCACCATGAGGGACAGTCATCACCTTAAGCACTGGCATTCCTATAAGAGCCACCCTCTGTCCCCTGAAGGACTCAGACAAGTAGACAGGGCAAGAATCCCTAAAACGTTTCCAGATTTCTTATTCCAGCCATGTCCTAGAAAAATCATATCTGTGCCGCACCTTCCTCATGGCTTACTGAGCGTGGGAACAAGTTCCTGATGGAGCACTTGCAGAATCTGGAAATGCTGAGTCTGCTGTGTTGCCAGGAACAGGAACAGAGATAAAATAAACATTGACAAACTCGACCGTGGCCTCTGCTGCTGACAAATGCAGTCCAATGTGTGACCCGGCTGCTCCATGCACCTGCTGTCACTCACCACAGGTCCCGAGCAGGCGTCCCCGAGGGAGCTGGGAGGAGCTGGGAGCATCCTCTTCTCAGAGCGGCAGCTCCGTGGTTCCCGGTGTCCTGTCCTCACTGCTGCCTCAACTTGCTCCTGCTCTCGTGCTGGGTGTTTGTCATCTGACTTTCCCTGGAGTGACATAAGCTGCACCCCAACCCCACCCCAGCCTCGTTTTCCTCAACTGATAAACTCGAGGTCCCTGTGTCTCCAGGTTCTGAGAAGGTGGGCATGGTGCCTGGCGTGGGCTAGCGCCTCATGGCCTCCATCCCTGCCCTTCCTTTCTCTCTTCCCTGCTTCTATTTTCCCTTTCCTCCTGCCCCATGCCCACTTCCTATATTTCTCCTCTTCCCTTCGTGATGCTTTGATATTTATTTGATCTCTCTGGTAAACTTTTTTTTTTTTTGAGATAGTCTCACTTTGTCGCCCTCAGTAGAGTGCTGTGCTGTCACAGCTCACAGCAACCTCCAACTGTTGGGCTTAAGCCATTTTCTTGCCTCAGCCTCCCAAGTAGCTGGGCCCACAGGTGCTCACCACAACACCCGGCTATTTTTGTTGTTGTTGTCATTGCAGTTGTCCGGGTTTGAACCCGCCACCCTCGGTATATGGGGCCCGCACCCTACCCACTGAGCCACAGGCGCCACCTCCCTGGTAAACTTTAAACCAGTTTTCTTTACTCAGCAGGAGCTCCAGGTCATTATTCTGGCTTATCCTGAAGTGCAAGTTGTATTAAATATGTCTTCTGGTTCTCCACAATATCTGGGCTTGAAAGGAAATGTCTAAAAGGCACCAAAGGGATTCAAACCTGAGTTAGGATGAGGTTTATCGCTCTACTCTGGGTTAATCCTGAAGGGTTTTGAAGATGATAACCTTGAATGCATTTTTCCTGGGGGTTTTACAGGTAGTGAAATTAAACTTCCTTGCCACGAAAATGGAAAATATCATTTCAGTGTCTTGAGACCCACCTAAACAGATGCATACTCTAGGAAATGAAATAGCCACAGTAGAGTCATGAGACTTTTAGAAATTAAAGGGGGCATGGTAACAAATTCTACTTGGGTCTCTTACAGCTGAGGGAGGGGAGGCTTTTAGGCAAAGCATCTTTCTAGGAAGGCAGGTGTTTGGTGGCAGAACCTTTGCACGAAGTGCCAGTATCCTCTCCTCATTCTGCAACCTCACTGACTCCAGGCTCTAGAACATTTTCAGTTTCTGCATCTTCAATAGCAAGAATTAAGCTGGGGATTATTAGAGGTCAAGATTATATAACCAATGAAAAGATTACTGAGTAGTCATGCTGACTTTGACACTGTCCAAGCCAAGAAGTTACAGCCCAGAGAGTGGGAAGGAGAACCCTCCTTGACTTCATTGAGATCTGGGCATAAGCCCTCATTTAGATACTTACTACCTGTAAACTTGGAAATGCCATTTAATTTTCTTAAGCATTGCTCCCCTCATTTGTTGAAGATAATTTCTGAACTGGCCACTTCAAAAGTTTGTGGTGAGTGTCCAAGCTTGTCCAAGCGTAGGTGGTTTAGTCCAACAAAAGTATTTAATATATACCTACTAAGTGCACGGTGCTTTGTCCTAGGCACCAATGATTCAAAGATGAATATGATGAGAACCTGACACATATGCTAGATGATGAACTATCATGTTTGCATAAGGGAGTAGATCATTGCTAGTACAACCCCAAAGGCTTCCCCCTTCTCATTGGAAGCGGTGGCTGGAAAAACATCTGTCAGCTCCTCCATCACTCACACAGCTCAGAGCTTGGGGATTTATGGCTTTCAGTAGTTAAAATAGCACATAGTACATGATACAATGGTTATTATTTAAAACAATGTTAAAACAATGAAAGTGATTTATTCATATATACACAGAGTGTGCCCAAAATTATATATACATTTTAAGACAGGAAAAAGCTGTTTTAGAATTGTAATTATACATACCAATAACAAAAGATGATTGAAAGTCACATTTGAGCACCTCTTGTAATTGAAGATGTCAAATGTGGCTTGACTATTACAAATTCAATGTAGTTTTTTCCTTTCTTAAAATGTGTATACCTTTTGTGGCTCTCTCTGTGTGTGTACATACATATAGGTTTCAAGGGTGACTTGCATCTTGTTCTGGAGGAAGAATCATGATCTTTAAGAAAAAGTATAACACAAAATATAGAAAGCAGGGGTGGAATTTCTTGAGTTGTTTTATTCCCAACATACTTTAAGACCCTGGAGTATTTGCTTAATTTTTGCAAGTTTGACTATCCCCTACTCAGGGAAGAAGAATCTTGCCCTGACATCTGCAGAGGTTTCTCGTCATGTCAAGATGAAAGCATTTAAAAAAAATAATCAGTGCTGGAAAGGAATAGGTCAGCAGCAGGCTGGACACCTATTTGGACTTTTACTTGGGACACCTGGGAAAGAAAGAGTTGACCCAGACAAATTATCTTGAAAACTCACTAATAAATGAGAGTTTCTGGAAAACCACGTGAATGGTATTTACCAGCAGAAAGATAAGAAAGAGTTTTTGTCTATGAGCTGTTTTTAGCAGGGTGTACAAAGTCTGTGCCAGTTGCTTGTTGTAAATAAACCTTAAATTTACGGATTTAGAGGACATGGCTCACTGGAAGAATGCCACATAGCGATGTAATTTATCTGCAAATTATCATGTCTTGCTATTGTTTATGGAGTTTGAATCAGAAGTGAACTTCGTCGTAGGTATGACCAATGATTCCTATTGAATCTCACTTGCATAATCTTCATGTTATGCCAGATGTCACCAGAGGTGAGGCACTGAAAGGTGTGGGATAAAAGGGAGATGCTCTGTCCCTGAGCTGGCTCTCCTGTCAGAGCAATGTGCGCCGTGCAGTTCTCAGAGCTCATGAGGAGCCTGAGTCGGTGCGTCCTAACGCAGGAGCAAACTGACACTTGGGGGCTGTGAGACTGACAGCCTTGACCTTTCTGCAGGAACACTGGTGGGCAGTGTCTTTCTATGTCTGGTGCACCTCAAATCAGAAGTAAATTTGATACCTGGCATCATCAATTGCTCGAGATGAGTCTCATTTCTGCCATCTTGGTGCTCTCTTGGGTGTCATTACAGACAGGGCAGTCTAATGACATCATTTTTGAACATGACCCAGAGAGCTTCTCTAAAATACAGTCTCATCTTCAGGGTAAACATTTTGCATATGTGTGGGGCATCAGCAGATGATAAAGAGAAACCCAGGCTCAGCACGGTGGCACAGAGCACATGTCTAGGAAGAAAGGAAATTCACTGGGCTTCGCTGACTGTTATAAACAAGGACGCAGCAAGTTAGAAACAGCTCTTTGGGGACCCATTGGTCACCCAGTCTGTCCAATGAGTGTGGTCACCAATGTCCAAGCAGTGTTTTTCAACCTTTTAAATCTCACAGTACACTTGAACCTGTGGTTAAACTTCTTGACACACTTAAATTATGTTGATCAAAAAAAGAAAGTTAAAAAAAAGGAATATACATACTGTGCTTTGAACTTCTTTTGAAAATAATTAATGACCTTTAAAAATGTTTGCAGCATGCATAAGATCCTCTCACAGCACACTGGCTGAAAATTACTGGTCTACCGCCTGTCTTTAACTCTGCAGCCATGCAAAGCCTACTTGATCATTTTTCAATGTCAAATTCTCCCCTTCCAACCAGTCACTCCAGCCCAAACCCGCTGTCTCCCCTGATTCTTACTAGAGCAGTGGCATTCAGCATTCCTGCCTCACTGTCCCCTGCCTTTCCCCAAGGAACCTACACTGCCACGGCAATGTGGTGAGCCTGGCTCCTCCCCTCAAGGGCTCCTTCTTCCCACAGTCCATTGCTATTTTGAAAGTCAAGAAATAGAGGCAAAGCAGATGCAACAGATGGATATTCTCTGTAGTCTACGTAAAAATACTCTTTAGGATAATTGACTCAAAAAGGCAAGAAAGAAAGATTTTTTCTTCTTGGAACCTGCAAAGGCTCATTTTTGCAAACCTCAGACCGAAAGAGAAGAATTAGAGGGAACCTCAACCGCAAAATTACCTAGAGTGCTTTGAGGAAAATACTATACCTGGGCCCCACTCCAGATTTGTTTAATTAGAATTTCTGAGACTGAGGCCCAGGCATGTAATTTTAAAATTGTTTTCCAGGTGATTTTAATGGGTAGCAATAGCTACAAACCACTAGGATAGAAATTTTGTAGTGATTTGTTATTGTCCTTATGAAAAAGTCAGGCAGGAAGTGCATTTCGGGGCATCAAATGACTCAGGGCTAAAATATTTGGTGTCATAAGATGAGCCATGTAAAATGGAAACCCAGCTGCAGGCCAGAACAGTAAGTCAGCCCATGTACGAAATAATTTATTTCACACTGACAAGTCCTGGGATGCTATTTTCATATGAGAATGAGGTTGATGATTTGAGTCCATCTCTTAATGACCTGAGTCCTTCTATTAATGACCTGAGTTCATCTATTAATGAGCTGAGTCCATCCCTGAGCCAGAGAAACACCCTGACCTGACTTCTTGCTTTTCACGTTTACCATCTTGAGGAATGTGTTAATATTGTTTCCTCTTAATGAAAGGACTTGCAACTGGCATCTTGTGAGAAAGTGTGAGATCCATATTATGTCAGGGATATGACCCTTTGTTACCTCCTTCCTTCTCATGGAAGAGCTAACACCTCTGTTCTCAGCAATCAGCACAGAATTGTATGTTATTCCAGAATTATAAACTCTGCAGCCAACAGGATCACATTAGGGACCCAATGGAGAGACATATTGGTAGTCAATGTCTGCAAATGAGAATTTTTTCTCTGCATAATTTTGACCTTAAGGATGATAGAATGAGGGCCACTTTAATTAAATGCATAAGGAATACTAATCCACTTTGAAAAGCATTGGTAATCTACTTATTGGTGGCCAAGCTATGTAGATGCTAATGGGACTTTCAAGAGAACAGGAATGAAAGGAAGACAATTTACAGGAAATGCTCACTCCTGGAACAGGCACTGTCTTGTATATATTCCTCATGGTCAATGGCTACCAAGCGAAAATGCAGGTAGACCATTACACCCTGCCTAACTCTGTCTTCATTAGGGGATGTGTACATAATATTCAGTGTCTAGTAAGGAAGGAAAGTAAGAAATTGGGGGCCTGTTACAGTTTGGTTCCCATACACAATTATACGTTAGTTTGGTCCCCTGTTAATAAACTTCTGTTATATACTCCAAACTTCAAGTTATTTCTGTACATACTATCAAAACTTTGCATTTCAGTCCTAAGGGGGTCTTAAAAATAAATTATATGCTACTGCATTTATTGTTGTTATTATAAATAGTTTTATGATACTGTTTTTATTTTTTTCTTAAATAGACACTGGCACTTCTTTTTTTAATTTTTTATTAATATTAAATCATAGCTGTGTACATTAATGTGATCATGGGGCACCGTACACTGGTTTTATAAACAGTTTGACACATTTTCATCATACTAGTTAACATAGCTTTCCTGGCATTTTCTTAGTTATTGTGTTAAGACAATTATATTCTACAATTACTAAGTTTCACATGTACTCTTCTAAGATGCACCACAGGTGTAATCCCACCCATCACCCTCCCTCTTCCTGTTCTACCCTTCTCCCTCCCCTCCCTCTCCCCCTTTCCTGTATTCTTGGGTTATAACTGGGTTATAGCTTTCATATGAGAGCCATAAATTGGTTTCATAGTAAGGCTGAGTACATTGGATACTTTTTCTTCCATTCTTGAGATACTTCACTAAGAAGAATATGTTCCAGCTCCATCCATGTAAACATGAAAGAGGTAAAGTCCCCATCTTTTTTTAAGGCTGCATAATATGCCATGGTGTACATATGTTCCATTGATCCACGAATGGAACATAACATTTCTTAAACAAATTAGAATCTGCCTGTCTATCTAATCTTTCTCCACATAGAAGAAAGTCTTTCAAATTTATTTGACTTTGACCTAGTGCAAGAAATGTATTTTATATCACACACACGTCTGTGCAAGTGCATGCCACACACACAAACATATACTGCATACTGGCTTGGCACCTGTAGCACAGTGGTTATGGCGCTGGCCACATGCACCAAGGGTGGTGGGTTTAAACCTGGCCCGGGCCAGCTAAACAACAATGATAACTGCAAAAAAAAAAAGCATATACTGCAAATGCAACTCTGCTATGTTCTATTAGTTAAGGAAGCACAGAAGGAAAAGCATCTGACTAAATGCCACTAAGTTGGTTTTGTGTCTTTCTGGTAGCAACCTGTAGCTTGAAAAACACTATTAGTACATTTTTCTAAATGTATAGATAAACATTAAAAAACTTGATGTCCAAACTTTATGTAGAACTTATTCAAAATAAGGCACAAGACTCAGAAAAGTGGTTAACTAAAGCACATTTTTTCTTCTTTAGGGCCTGGTGTTGGTAAAAGTTTATAACAGCCACTTCTGAGTTCACCCTAATTGAGTGCTGCTTCCCCCTTGGGGTTACTGATTGAACTTCCCTCTCTTATTACTTTGAGTGACATAAAAGTTAATATTCTAATTCTCATACTTGGTCCATATGCTATTTTTTTTTTTTTTACAAATAATAAGATTATTCTTCAAATGAGTGTTAAAAGTGACTGAAGTTATTTTATGTGAGTTTTTGCATTCATATACATATCTGTACTAGAAGATAAGGGCATACTCCGTTCTAGTCTCCCTTCCCTTGTTCTACAGGAATCTCATTTATAGTCAGTTTTCTGTCACCATCTGGTGTTGGGAAGCCCCACACTCCATTCAGTATTTGCCTGTGTTGACACTGAGGTATTTAATCAAGTAAAAAATGGAGAATATTTCTGCCCACTTGCTTAGCTTCATCAAAATGTCTGGCTAGTTTTGTGGAAATAGCCCGACCTTATACCTTAGTGACCTCCTATACAGAAATTAACTACTATCCCTGTTTCCCCAAGTTAGGATGTCTAAAAATCAGTACAGCTCATGCTGCACTATATGATTTTTATAACTTAAATTCTGCTTTTATATTTAAAGACTACTCTGTATTCAAAACCTCACACTGTTTCATAAACCTTTCAGCATGAATCTATATAGAGCGGTCACATGCTGTTTTGATTATGTCTTGGCTCATTTATTTAAAAACCCTGAAAAGTTGTTTCAGCAGATTTCCTGCAGGTGTGTGTCTGATTATCTGGACCCTGTTGTTTCAGGAAGATAGGAGGAAAATTTAGATCTTCATGAAGTAAAGACTAGAGGGAGAAATTCTGCCATGAATTGCATCAAGAAGGAAATAGTTTCCCTCCCCTAGAAATGTTAAGTCAAGATCTTGGTGAGTGCTTGTGGGAGACACTGTGGAGAGGAGAATTTCCAATTGGGAAATTCTATGAGTCTAAATTATGTGAAAAGACTGACATATTTGGCCTTAGGATCTGTTGAATTTTCAGTAACATGTACATGGTCTGGCATCAATGTAAAGCTAGCACCTAATGTTGTAATCTATCACTGGCAAAGTGCAGGTTCAGTACAGTAGCAAGTTCAGAAAAGCTTGTGTTGAACTTGTTCTTCAGATTAAAAACTTCAATTACTAATCCTTAGCCTTATTCTTCTCCATTTCTTAAGGTGTCAAACTTTACCTTTGCAGAAAAATTGTTAAAGTTTAAAGATTATGGAATCCAGATAGCACCCTAAATGAGAATTCTTTAAATAATTTGGGGTGGAACACTGTTATGGGAGGATCTTTATCTGACACAAGCAATCAATGTAATCTGGGTCTTTGTATCCTCAATGAGTCCCCAACAATTTCAAAAAAAGAGAATTTTTAATGATTCTTAACCATTTAGGCAGCACAGGTCCTTTTAGACTCTACCACGAAAAGTGCACATTGAATATTATAGACACAAAGGATTTGCCCAGATTAAGAATCCTTATAACACAGCAAAGAAATGATAAGGTACCTAAGACCTGAAACTATGAAATTATTTAGAAGAAAACACTGGGAAAATGCTTTGAGGACATGGGTTTAGGCAAAGTTTGTTGTTGTTGTTATTGTTGTTGTTTTGTTCTTTTTTTTGGTAAGACCTCAAAAGCACAGGCAACCTAGGCAAAAATCAACAACTGGAATTACATCAAGCTAAAAAGCTTCAGCACAAAAAAGGAAACAATCAATAATAAAAAAAAAAAAATAAGACTAAACCTGCAAAACAGAAGAAAATATTTGCAACCTACCCATCTAACAAAAGATGAATAACCAGAATATGTAAAAAGCTCAAGCAACTCAATAGCAAAATACCAAATAATCTCACTTAAAAATGAGCAAAAGAACCGAACAGATATTTCTCAAGAGAAGATTATACAAATGGCCAACAGGGATAGGAAAAAATGCTCACCGTCACTAATCATCAAAGAATTCCAAATCAAAATTACAATGAGATATTATCTCACTCCAGTTAAAATAGCTTTTTATCAAAAGACAGACTAATGGTTGCTGGTGAGGATGTGAAGAAAGGGTAACGCTTGTTAGTAGAAATGTAAATTAGTACAGCCACTATTTAGAATAGTGTGGAGGGTCCTCAAAAAACTACAACTATAACTACCACGTGATCCAGCAAGAGAAAAGAAGCATTGAAATGTGGCTAGCATTTTAAAAAGACAAATATTTAAAGTGATAGACATCTCAAGTATACTTTTTGATGTCTACAAATTATATGAAGGTATTAAATTATCACTATGTACATTTATTGTACATCAATTTTTAAAAAAAGATTTCTTTTAAAGAAAAACTTTTCCTCTCCGATGTTTCACATCCTCACTTCTTGACGACTGGCAGAACACACCAGTCAGTCCCTAAGTTCCTCCCAGGAGGCAATGAATCTCTGTGCAAATTAAACACACCAACAGAAGTAATAAATACCCTCTCTGTCCAACAATAACTCTAAAGTATATTTATACTTAAAATCATTTTAGAATGAGTGGAAAAGTAGTTCATAAAGCACAAAAACATAGTAATAGGAAAAACCACAAGGAAATAAAGCCAATGGATCTGACTACATAAAAATGAAATACTGTTATCAAAGAGCACCACAAATAAGATTAAAAGGAAAATGAGAAGTCGAGGGAAAATGATTACAACATTTAGTGCATGAACTTAAAATCAATGAAAAAAACATTAAAAAATATGAAAAAGTCTGAAGTATATGTAACTATCATTTACCTCTAATAGTTATTGAATGATTTATTATATGGCAGACTCAGAGGGTCTTAGGAAAACCAAACACCCTGTCTTTAAGGAGCTTGATTCACAACAAATGAAATATAAATGGACAATTAACTTGTGAAAATGCATAATTTTACTTAGAAATCAAAGAAATGCACATCATTATCGAGAAATAATTATGACCTGTCATATATTAATAGAGAAGAAAAATAGTAATACTGAAGAGTATTGAGGGGATGGGAAATATTCTGTTATCTGCTGCAGGTGACAGGTGACAAGGTGACAAATTTTCCACAAAGTGTCTTGGTAACATGCATTAAGAAGTTTTAAAAATATGTACTTTTTGATTTATTTATCCTTCTTCTATGAATCTGTTCCCAGTAAATAGTGAAAAACTCAGACAAATAACTACTTGAAAAATTCCCATTGCAGTTTTAGTTATAACCTCAAACAAACAACAACAACAACAACAAAACCCAGGAATAATCTAATTCTATTTAAAAATATATATACCATGGTCCAATTGTGTCAAAGTAACATATATGCTTAGAAAAAAATATATAAAAACATTGTGATTTTCATTATTATTTTTTGCTTTTGTACATATACATTTTCTATTTTTATTACCTGTGTAATGAAATGTTATTATAATAAAATATTAGCAATGATTATCTCAGGTTGCGGAATTAGGAAAATTATTTTTCCTTTTTATTTTTTGAGTTTTTTAAAAAATACTCATCATCCCTAAGCAGTGGACAAATGCAAATTAAAGCCACCTTGAGGTGTCACTTAACTGTGGTGAGAATAATCCATATCACAAAGTCCCAAATCTATAGATGTTGGTGTGGGTGTGGAGAGAAGGGATCTGTGGGTGGGATTGCAAACTAATACAGCCTTTTTGGATGGAGAATTTTCAAAAAGCTAAAAGTAGACCTTCCATTTGATCCCATAATCTCATTTCTAGGTGTCTACCCAGAAGAAAAATCATTTTGCCATAAGGACATCTACGCTTGAATGTTTATAGCAGCTCAATTCACAATTACATAAATGTGGAGACAACCCAAGTGCCCATCAATGCATGAATGTATTAATCAACTATAGTGTATGTATACCATGGAATACTATTCAACCATAAAAATGATGGAGACTTAATATCTTTTTTATTTACCTAGATGGTGTTGAAGAACATTCTCCTTAGTAAAGCATCTCAAGAATGGAAAAATAAACACCCCATCTTCCCACACTAATTTGAAACTAGCAGATGAACAATTACAGGCCAACGTGGGAGGAAAAAAGACCTATAATTTTTGTGAATATTTATGAGATACATAGTGATATTTTGATACATGTAAGTTGTTGAAATGAAATTAGTGTAATTAGCATAGCCATTACCTCAAGGATTTAGTATTTCTTTGTGTCAGGAAGACTCAATATCCTCTTTCTAGCTATTTGAAACTATGCAATATCATTCTCATCACCCTGCAGTGGTATAGAACACTAGAACTTAATTCTTCCTATCTAGCTTTCATTTTATATCCTTTAACAAATCTTTCCTTTTTTCTCCTTTTCCCTCACCTACCCATCCTCTAGTATACTCTGTTCTACATTTTACTTTTATGAGATCAAGTTTGTTGAGCTTTCGCACATGAGTGAGAACATGTGGTTTTTAATTTTCTCTTTCTGGCTTATTTCACTTACAGTCCTCCAGTTCTATCCATGTTGCTGTGAATGACCAGATTTCATTCTTTTTTTAATAGCTGAATAAAATTCCATTGTGTATATAGACATATCCATTCATCTGTTGTCAAACCTTTGATTCCCTATCTTGGCTATTATGAATAGTGGGGCAATAAGCATGGAGGTGAAAATGTCTCTTGGGTACATTAATATCCCTTCCTTTGGATAAATGCCCAGCAGGAGATTGCTAGATCATATGGCAACTCCATTTGCTGTTTTTTGAGGTACCTCCATGCTGTTCTCCATGGTGGCCATATTACTTATGTGTTTTCCAAATTTTCTTTTCTTTTTTTTTTTTTTTTTGTCTTCTTTCTTCTCTTCATTTATTTATTTTTTTATTATTAAATCATAGCTGTGTGCATTGATATGATCATGGGGCATCATACACTAGCTTGATAGGCCGTTTGACACATTTTCATCAGACTGGTGAACATAGCCAAATTTTCTATAGTATTTTTACACTTTTATAAATTCAGGGACAAAAATGAATATTATTTAAAAACACATCTTGACTTCAGGAATGTATTTGTTTTTCAAATGCCCATCAAATTTTAATAATTCCATGGAAGCAAGATAGAAAGTATTCCTGTAGAGAAGACACCCGGTAGAAACAGCTGCCTGCTAAAGAAGAATTATCAGAGAATTTGATAATGAGAATTTGATTCATTGGAAACAAAGAAGGCAGAACTGAGTATTTTCCACATGATCTCTAATCGAATTATATAATTTTGAAAAGGTTATTCTTTGAACTTTCAAATGTTCTTAAAATGCACTATGCTTTTTTGAAGTTTAGAAACTGGTTTACATAGGCAGGCTTTAAGTTAAGCTCTTGTATTATTTATTAAATACCTTTCTCATAGATTCACAGTCAGGCATTTGAAGCCATATTATTTCTTTCTTTTTTATCTCGCTTATTTATATCTTTCATATTAAATCTTAAAAAGTTGCCTTTTAGAAAACTGTAGCTAAAACCCAAATAAAGGCAATATGCCTGTGAGGGTAGCAGTAGGAAGCAGTGTGCCCATGCTGTACGCCACATTTAGGATAAAGGAATGAAGAGATGAGGTTTAAGGAGATTCGTACAGCACCTGAATGATTAAAGTTTTTTTTTTACAGTTCACAAGGAAAATCCATTTGTTATTCTAGGTGGATATCTTTCCATACCCATATTTAACCTTGAATATGGATGTAAATATGAATAAATATATACACAACACAGGGAAGCCGACAGACACAGAAATGCTCCAAATCTCCTGGAGTCTTCTTTGTCTCCCTTCCTTTCTCATCAATTCTTTCACTTATTTATTCCATCGATTGCTTTATGATTACCTATTATGTGATGGATACTTAGACATCACTCCTACAAAGCAGAGGCAGGTACCTGCTGGATTTGAGAAGCTTATCATGGTGAAGGTGAGACAACTATACAAATGATATGACTGGTTATGCTGTAAAAGAGAGCCCCAAATTTTTATGTCAGTACTAATGAGAGGTGGCTAACTTGGCTTGGTTGGGGGAGGGGCTGGAAGGAAATAATATTTAAATTGGCTCTAATGTGTAGTTGTTTGTTTGGTGGAGGGGAAAGGGTATTCCAGGTAGCAGGAAAGGCACATAAAAAAGCATGGATTTGTGAATGTTTATCCCAAGAATAGGACTGACCAAATTGTAGGATGAGTAGAGGAATGGTCTTGGGAAAGACTTTAGATATCAGGCTGTATTTAAGTCTCAATTCCCGTGACCTGGGACATGACTGTCTTCAAGCCTCAAAGTATTCTTTCCCTTAAGGCCCAATGCCATCTTGTTATCCCACTGCTCCAATTACCCCAGAGTGCTCCTTTCAAACGTGTAAATCAGCCCCCCTCTGTGCAGACAGCAGCCCTCCATTGCTGCTGAAGAAGCTCTTGGCAGGTGTACCTCTTTGAGAATCAAGTGGTAAATAACACCCAGAATGCTTTCAGGAGACCTTCTCCTTTGCAACGACCTGGGAATCCTGATTTCTGTAAAAAAGCAGCAAACACCTACTGAGGCTAGCAGTTAATTACTCTCCAATAGCCACATTTTTCCTGCTCTTCATCTGCTCTTTCACCTCTTTGGAGACTTTAATCAAGTTTGAATTTTTCTTACTGCTGAGACTACTGTGGTGTTAAAAATAAGTTAGCCCTTTGCCAGTCTCCCAGCCCCTACAATGTCAGACATCATTGGTTTCTCTCCTTTTCCAAGTTAATTACATTCAGTGTGAGTTTGAATTTTCAAATCCATCTGTTTTCCCCATCTCTGTAGACAGTTTCTTTATATATACCCTTTTAAATAGAAAAGAGATAGAAC
Organism: Loris lydekkerianus; assembly: GCA_963574355.1. Lineage (NCBI taxonomy): Eukaryota > Metazoa > Chordata > Mammalia > Primates > Lorisidae > Loris > Loris lydekkerianus. The sequence continues at coordinate 60,566 of CAUYPK010072850.1, read as the reverse complement.
AACAGTTTCTACATACTTTAAACATTTTTAGTTTGATGCGATAGCTATCTCTTTTAGAATACAATTGCTGGAAGTGAATTTATTACACAGCTGCTCTCAGCACTGATGAAAAACTGCCCAGTGTAGCAAAGGTTTGCCTCTGTTATCCTCTCCTAGAGGCACCTATTACAACTTATAATCATAGACTTATCTGTGGGTTAGTGTTTTTAATACCAACCAGACTATTAACTCTGTAAGGGGAGGAAAATGTTTTTTCACCAAGGTAGATCTGCAACCGATATTTTATACTCATTCTATAAACGTTCTATAAGTATTTGTTGAGCATCTAGCATAGTCTAATGGAATATGCTAGAACAAAGGAATGAATGAATGAGTCAAGATGCGTTACAACTGCCTTAGAGATTGACAACTTCTCCTTTTCTTAATCACAAAAACCATTTAGGTTAGCTATTGCTTCAGTACAAATCACCCTAAAGTTAGTGATTTAAAACAGCAATTGATTATTCCTTACAATTCTGGATTGGTTGGATGGTTCCTTTGCTGGTTACATGTGGGTCACTCACTCAGGTCCAGATGGTCTCACTCAGTGTCTGGCAGTGCTGTTGGACTATCTCAGGGGCCTCAGTTCTCCCCCATGTGGCCTCTCAACCCCCGGAAGGCTAGATGGGGCTGCCTACACGGTGCATCCTGCAGTGGTCAGGCAGATCAAAGCTGCAGGGCCTCTTGATGATAATGAAGATGATAATGTTACTATGTGAACTGAGTGTTTACACTACCGAGGCAGTGTTCAAAGTGTTTCAAGCATTCGTGTCTTACAGAAACAGTTTGAAGTAGGTGATACTATTATCCTTACTTTATAGATGGGGAACGGAGGGTTAGAGCAGTTACAGAAGCTGCCCCAAGTCTTTCGGATAATAGGCAGCAGTGGAGGGATGCAAACCCAGGTCTACCAGCTTTATCATTGTGGTTTTCTCCTCTCTTCCACTGCTCTGTTCTCTCTCTGCAATACTTAGTTCCTGATGTCTGTATTGTACATTTTCATCTCTACATCGATCTTAAGTAATGGTACAAAACTAGAGAGAGTCGATAATGATTTTATGAAACCAGAGAAATTATCATGTGGGTGAGTTGCTCATAAACAGCAGAGTTGAATAAATAAGTAGCCATGTACGCACTGTTAACTTCTACTAGTAGCCGATGTTGATAATCACTAAAAAACGTGGGTTCAGTTCCTTTTCTTTTAAATACTGGTTTAGGAACAAAGGGACAGAAACGCCATTTAATGAATATGGATGGTAGCTGGTCCTCCTCGTGGGGTCTTATGTCAATCAGTACCTTTTCCGTTGGCTAGAAACCTCAAAATCATTTCCTCTCTTTCTGTCTTCCTCATTCCATATAAGCAACTTTATTGGGGAAGGTTTCTTCTATCTCTTTCCTTCCTTCCATTTCCCTGGGCACTCCTTGTAGCTTAAAATGTGGTTCATGGACCAGTAGCATCAGCACCACCTGGGAGCTGGTGAAATGCAGAATCTCAGATTGTACCCCAGACCCACTAAGTCAGAATCTATCTTTTAACCATATCCCCAAGTGACATGCATCCACTGTGAATTTTGAGAAGCATTGGCATAGAGGATAAAAGTATCAGAGGGAGGCTTGAAACCTGAGTCTGCCCCCTACTATCTGAGTAACTGTAAACAGGTTACTTAACCTTTTCAAGCCCTGGGTTACTCATGTATAAAATGGGAACAATAATAGTGTATAACTCCGAAGGTTGGTGTGAGTATTATATAAGATTATGCACAATGCCTACTACACTGTATGCACTCAATAAATGGCAGCTAAATGTATGCAACTTTATTGTCATTGTGCTGGTGGAAATCATCATTTCCTCTTACCTGGAACATTGTGATACCCTACTGCTTTTTAAGCCTCAGACACTTCCCATTTTTTCATCAACACTTTAATGTCAGCTACTTCCAAGAGCACAGATCTGATTATGATACTGGTCTCCTCAGAAAGTTTCTCATTGCATGGAACCTTCTTGGCATGGAACCCATGGTGCCCCACTTTCTGAGAACAGCCTGGGGGAGGGAAGGATATGGTGGGAAGTGGAGAAGGCCTAAGAGTCAGGAGCTCTAAAATTGTGTTGTTGTTTTGATGGAAAAAAGCTATGTGATTTGGGGTTGTCAGTTTACCCTCATTGGGCTCATAGTCTAAAAAGTTAAATAGTTTGGTTAACGGTTTCTATCAAGCTGTTCCATCTAGTAACTGACCAGGCTGGAGCTTAAACCAAGGCTACTGACACCAGGAAGTCCTCAGTTTTCTAAGCAGTATTGAAAGCTGAGGTGAAGAGCCCTGTTCCTTATTTCTTCTTTCTGGAAAGAATGTAGTCGGTTGAACAAACCTACTTGCCACATTTTAGATAGCCATTATTCAATAGCATTCAGTATTAATTACATCTATTAGCAATGTCTATTAGACATTTATCTTGAATGTTTTTCAGAGAAACAGAAAATGTATTTAGTTCTGTACATTAAGAAGAACACATTTTATTTAATGTACCGCAAGAACCAATTGCATTCTCAGTAACAACCATGTTGAGTATGTTTTTTTACACTTTTGATTAGGGTGCTACTTTATACTTCCAAATAGGTTTCTGATAGAAGACAGTACCTTTGAAGTAGTATCCCAGAATTACTTTCCTAGCAATGGTGGAATAAAGCTTTCTTTCTTTCTTTTTTTTGAGACAGAGTCTCAATTTGTTGCCCTCAATAGAGTGCTATGGCATCCTAGCTCACAGCAACCTCAAACTCTTGGGCTCAAGTGATTCTCTTGCCTCAGCCTCCTGAGTAGTTGGGACTACAGGCACCCGCCATAATGTCCAGCTATGTTTTAGAGATGGGGGTCTTGCTCTGACTCAGATTGATCTCAAACCCATGAGCTCCACCCACCTTGGCCTCCCAAGTGCTAGGATTACAGGTGTGAGCCACTGCGCCAGGCCCCTGGAATACAGCTTTTCATCCCTAAGGAACTCAAAGCTTTATTTTTGGGATAAAATGTTAAGGTTTTCACTTGTTAAGGTAGCAAGTTTTTGTAGTTTTGCTGCAATTGTGATATTTCAAAATTATTCACATTTTTAATCAATCATGTACCCTAAAAGTAAAACATTTTATGAGATGTTTAAGCAGTTTTAACCCTTTGGTATGATTCATTTTTGTGTTTGAATTTAACAATTCAATTCAGTTGAATTTATTGGTAGCCAAGGAATCACTCAATGAAGAATTCTTTCATGGGGTGACAGAGATGAGTGTGTTTAATCTTAGAGGGAAATGCAGTCAAGCACTGTCTATACTATTTTCCCCCCTCAATTCTGTGATAAGCATTTTTCCATGTGTGCTTCTGAAATTAGAGTATATCACACTGTTAACATGAATGGTTAATATTGTGTTTTTGTTTCCTCAAAGTAGTTATTAAATTAAATCAGTTATTAAGTTATTTTAGAATGGAAAAAGCACTGTAGATTGTTCTCTGGTACACTGAAGTGGGTACAGTTGATCCATTGGAAGCAGAGGAGACCCTGGATTTTCAGTTCTTGAGATGGGACCATGTCTTAGGCATTTAAAAAAAACCCTTAGATTTAGCACACTACATTGAACATAGAATGTTCTGTTAATATATGAGAAATGGTATACCTACAAATGCCAGACATCAAGAGACCACTTACACATAGTCTTTGAGTGGACTGCAGCTATATTTGAGCTAACTGCTAAAAAAGCAAAGAAGGAATTTTATGCTGTCCCAGCTAGAGTGCCATCATAAAGGAGTTGTAACTGTAACCCTGTTGCTAGCTTTAGGTGAGAGGAGATTTCCTATGTAATGAGCTAAATTTTTGGTGCAGAGAGGTGTCAACAAAATACTGGCGACAGCAAAATAAATTGTTAATTTTTCTATTTTGCTTTGGCCTGATTCCGTAGAACTCTTTTTTGACATGAATGGAAAATTAATCTCTGCCATCCTGATAAGAAATCCAAGCAAATTATAAGAGTCAGCTATTTTTTTTTTTTTTTTTTTTAAATTCTGCAACCTGTAAAGTATGATCAGACAAATTGCTTTACTCAATAAACACTTTCGAGTATTTGTTTTAGGCATTAAGTGTCACCTGTAATTTCCTTGCTAGCTTTTTTCTGCTGTCTCACAAGGGAGGGACTAAGGTTCGGTAGAAAACTCAGGGCTGGTTTCTAGCTGCTCCTTAGATGTGGGACTCTGGACACACACTAGATTGTCTTAAAAATTTGATCTACGGGGTGGGGCCTGTGGCTCAATGGAGTAAGGTGCCGGCCCCATATGCTGGAGGTCACAGGTTCAAACCCAGCCCTGGCCAAAAACTGGCAAAAAAAAAAAAAAAAACTGGTTCAAACCCAGCCCTGGCAAAGAAAAATTTTTTTTTATCTACTTGTGGTTCATTTTTTTCATTTTTAACATTTGTATTCTTTAACATATCTTTAAGATCCAAGGTTCTATGACCTTATGGTGTTATAACCCACGAGAAGCACCAATTCCTGGAACTTCAAACATAATACAAGGGCCTCGATTTCTGAGCATCTGGTATAATAATGAGCACCTTCAAACTATTGACCATATGTAGGATACATTTTACTAATTCCAAAAATCTTTGGTCTTTTTTTTCAGGAGAAACTATTAATACAAAGAAAATATGAACTCCGTTATACAAGAAAACCTTCAATGTAGAAGTTACAGGTCAGAAGTAAATTAATATGAAGCAGTTTTTACTCATTCACATATGTTAATTGATGATCAAAGTTTAAATCAGGCGCCTAAAGTTGAATAAGCATAAAGGAGGGCTACAATTATGATTTTACGTGATGACAAATATCCAAGTATTAATTAGATATGTAGAAGTGATCATTAACTTCACTCGAAGGTAAACATTTATGCCTGTCATTGCCAAACACAGGAAGCACAGAGAGAATTTCTGTCCAAACCACCTCTGTAAATCTACGTGTAAATGTGCTTCTGCATAGAAAAGCTATATAAAGGCACAAAAATAAATCCAATAGTCACCTTTTTTATTTTCTACTTTGACTAAATGCTAAAGCTTTTATATAGCTCTTAATAAATTCAAATTAAAATATTTCACTGACCAATTATTTGAGAACTAGGGGAGTGGTATTAGAAAAATGTCTGTTGGTTTAAAAACAAATCTTCAAAATCACAATATTTTCCGTGTTTAAAAAGACAATGGATGCAAACAATTGCTTTTCAATTATTAAGCAATAACATGTTTCTGACCCATTGTGCTGGGTGTTTCAAGTCAGTGCTACTCACTGAGTTTTGACTATTGCACCTTAAAAGAGTGAGGAGAAAGGCCCCTGAAACTGTAGCTGTGAAGTGACACGGCTGTTGATTGTAACAGTAGAGGAACACCCAGCCTGTGTGTAGGTCTGCAGACCTCAGCTCTGGAAAGAATACGTCCCAGTTTAGTTTGTAGTTCTCATCTTGTTTCATGACCATTCATCCAGATGCACATTTAGATACTACCTGGTTCCAAAGTGGTGCCTAAAACATCTCAAGTGAAGGGCATGGGGTTACAACTCATGTGTTTGGGTTGATTCAAATAGGTGTTGATTCAAATACAATTGAGATATAAAAATGGAGATTAAGTCGTGAAAAAAGCTGGTCTTGGTAACTCTTTTTCTAAAAAGAGCTGATTGAAAATAGGTTTCAGTTGTTCATAAAGCAAGCACTTTTATGTATTGAGATGAAGGAGAGAGGCTTACAGATTCCATTCACAGACAAAATAATGACAGCTGTTTTTCTTGAGAATTCAGGCTTTAAAAGCATTTTTTTCTTTCCTGACTATATCAAAGAGCATGTTTTGTACAATCCAAAAGAGGAAAAGAGGAAAAGATAGATGTAATGAATACTTATGAATTCGAGGGCTCATTATTTTTTCTACCTAGGAATGAACAGATATGGTAACCTAAAGGGACTGCTTCTTAACAACGTTTACATTCCTGAAGTGAGGTACTATTATTAAAATGCTGACTCTAATTTCTTCAGTTAGCAGGTAGGAGAACAAACCTAAACCCCAAAGAATATGCTGAAATCATCAACTCATTTCTTTGAGGCTTCAGTTCTTTTTTGGCTGGGCTGTAGGAGAGAAAGCACAGGAAAGCCCAAGCTGCTGGCTCCCTGCAGCGGGATAAGAATTTGTCGAGGGGGCGCGGTAGAGAAGACAAACAAATGGACCTGGGTTTCATCCCCTCTGGAAGGGGAAATGGAGCATTCAGCCTCTCACTTAACTTTCCTGAGCCTTAGGAAACAGAGGTTTCCTCACAGCATTGTTACATGCAATCTCGTACTCACTACATGTGTGCAATTGATGGTAACTGTCATTCTAAAGGTGGGGCCTAGTTATAAAAGTATCAGATTGGAATATATGAAACTGCCATTTTTGTGGATTAAAAGATGGCCAAATTTCAAACCTCCCTGTGATATGGTCCCCTCTTAGGAACCTGTAGGGCACTGTTACTGGGAGGCCATGGTGTCTTTGGCAAGGTCAGGTTCTTGGGTGAGTTTTGACTCAAGGGTCATGGATGGCCACTTTTATTAGTGACTTGTTTAAAACATGCTAGAATAACATATACAATCACAAAGTTGGGGCATCTTGGACTATCCCACTCCCTATCCACAACACAAGTCAACATTTTACATTTTGCTAAAGTTAGCACATTAAATTCATTGCATTTGGACGGTTAAATTTCTGTTCATGCTGCTAAGAGTCACACGTACGTAAGAAGAATTGGTGCAAGCAGACTGGTCCATCTGCCCTTTCTAATGATATCAGCGACATACACAGTCCTGGTGATTTGTGGGTTTTCCTAAGAGCCCGATTTCAGGGTATTTTCCATATGTTGGTTTCCTTTTCAATCACCCTCCTTTGAACGTGAGGCAGACGCTTCCGAAAGTTGCCACTCAGCAGGATGTAGAGGAAAGGGTTAATGCTGCTGCTGGCGTAGCTGAGACAGATGGAGAGATAGTAGCCCACATAGAAGGCCAGCGTGGGCTGCTCCATCTGTAAGTTCACCAGTTGCAGCACGTGATAGGGGGCAGCACTCAGGACAAAGACCCCCACCAGCACCAGCACCATCTTTGTCAGCTTCATCACCCTCTGCTTTGGTACACTGGGATTGTAACTGCAAAGGCAACAGTCGGAAAGGCAGAACATAAACACCCACAGAAATCATGGCTCATTACCTTCCTAGAGCTTTTTGGACTGTTCATAACGGCTTTTCAGTGAAATATGAAGCTCAATATTATATGCCACTTATATTGCAAAAAAAAAAAAAAAATCTTTTTTATTCTTGTTTAGAAACTTCTCTAAGTTCTCAAAGATGGGACATGCTGAGAAACAAAATAAATAACCAAGTATTGAATATGACTCAAAGTCTGAAATAAATATACGTGAGCCTTTCAGGAGGTGGAGCTTAATTCCCACCTTTCCTCATCTCCCTTGGCGGCAGGCTAGACTTAGTGACTCACTCCCAAAATATACAGAAAGGGGTTAAAAACAGTTTCACAGTGGAGAAATCTGGCAAACACTATCTTAACCAAGTGATCAAGGGTAACATCGACAGTGATGCCAGGTAGCTGTCATTTGATCCCTGACATGCTGTGATGAGGAGTCGATTTTTTTCCAAAAACCCATAACTACAGCTTAATTGTGATACAGTATCAGACAAAGCCAGATTGGGAACATTCTACAGCGTACCTGGCCCGTAGTCCTTAAAAAGACTATCAAGGTCATGGAAAAACAAGGGAAGAGTGAGAGACTATCACACCAGAGGAGACTGGGAAGACATGGCAACTACATGCAATGTGTTATTCTGGATTGAATCGGAAACAGATAGGCGACTTTAATGGAAAACTGGCAATGTCCAGTTAAGGGTGGAATTCAGTTCATGGTAATGTCTAATGTTGTGTGTGTGTTTTTAAGACATGAACTCTCTCACTCTTGCTCAGCCTTGCCTTGAACTCCTGAGCTCAAACAATCCATCCTCAGCCTCTCAGAGTTCTAGGATTACAGGCGTGAGCCACCAAGCTGGGTTGTTGTCTTTGTTTAGACAAACACACCATGGTAATGTAAGATGTTAATAACGGGAAGACTGAGTGATGGGTGGAAGAAAACACTCTGTGATGGCTGTACAAATCTGTACTATTTCTGCACTGTCTGTGCTATATCTCTACTATCTACTGTTTTATAAATTTAAAATTATTCTAAAATAAAATTTCCAAAATTTATCATGTTATATTTAGATATTTAATAGAAATTCCCCAGGGGCTCAGTGGAAGCAGTTGAATAAGCATTGGGAATAATATGGAAAAAAGTACGGGGACTGAAAGTCGTTCAAAGACAATGACCCTCCTGCAGTTTATCAAAGTAGGCACGAGGCTTCTGCTTACTTCTTGCATTTTGAGGCATAACTGGGGAGTATGAGATTTGTTTCATAAGAAGCTCTGAGCATTTCTGAGAAAAGTGTTAGGACGAAAATGATCTGATTTGGAGAACTGTTTTAAAAAGGCGCAGGCATCCTCTCCGGCTGTTGGTCTCTTAATATTCCATATGATTCCATTTCAAACTTCTTACCAATTTGGCTCCCTGTGATGTATTTAGAAGCTAATTGCTTTTCTATATCTGTGGTATTTTCCTTTCCCCATGCCAAATAGACCACCCTTTAATGATTTAAGGCTTCCACAGAATTTCAAGACTTTAAGTGGGAAAAAATAGCCATGAAACAATAGACTATATAAACATTTGGTTTCTACAGTTTATCACAAATTTTGACTAATGATAGTTAAATTGTTCAGAATAAGAGTGTTAAAACAAATAGTCGGCTGGGAAACGCAGCAAGCTTTCCTGTCTAAAAGAATCATAAAAATCTAATTAAAAGTCAAGTGTTAATAAGGTTTAAAGTGTTTTTTACCCAACTGGCTAATTACTGACTTGCTCATTTCCACAATTTGGTATACACAATTTCAAGTTGAAAAGAATTTTGATTTGTTTATGCAGTTTTAGAGACAAGTACCTTCAAAGGTCCTTTCCAAGTCTTTAGTTAAGTCTTTGGTTTTATTTATTTTTAATAAATCTCCTAATGTTAATAAACCCTTCTTCTCTAATTCAAATATTAATGAAACTCTTCTTATCTAAATAAAAACCACAAAAATTAACAGTTTGCACACAACATTTTAGATATTTACAGACATATACAAGCCTGAAAAATGTATTCCTAAACCAGTTAAATAGTATTTGATGACAATATAAAAATTATTCTGTGAATAGAATTTTAAGTTCGGTTTGCTTTCCGTTGAAACCTACACCAGTGAGTTCACCTTTTACCACTGAGAGATCCTTAATTAGCTGATTCAGAACATGCCTTATTTTTAAGAAAGCCTGCTGTACACATTTGTCAATGCTTATATCCTTAAATGTAGTATGTTTCAAGTCATTATTGCTTAAGTTTCTGCTGTAGCTATCTTAAAATATCTAAATTCTTCTTTTTCAAAATTTTTACCTATTTTTTATTTTTAAATTTCAGAAAATCGGGGGCTACACATGTTTTGTTTGTATGCTTTGCTTTTGTGCAGATTGAGTCAAATGTGCACCCTTCACCCAGATAGTGGGCACTGCGCTTGACAGGTGTGAATTTACCCATTGCCTCCTCCCTCCCCCAGCTTGATTTTCACTGTGTACTCTTCTTTTAACAAAGCAATATAAGGCAAACACTTACCACCTGGCATCCTTATTCTGTTGAAACATCTCCCAGGTATAACATAAAATTAAAATATAGCACACCAAAATCAAGGGTAAAGGGAAGAAGAAAGTTGTTATCGTCAAATAAAGTGTGTACCTGTAAAATGAGAGAGAGGAACCATCAGTCTTACATGTTCTGTGCCGGGAAATGGATTTCACGGTCTTTGGGGCATGATTTTTTGATGTTTTCCATCATTCAGGATAAAGTCCTTGGGGAAAAGCTCGGAATCTTTGGGCGCTTTGTCCTGGAGAAGTCCTGCTCTTCATGGTTCACTAACAGTGATGCTGTGTCTTCTCTAGCCACGCCCCACATATGGCTACTTACAATTATCATGAGAATTATTAATAACAACTGGCAACATCAGGTAGCATTTTTATGTAGTGAGCACTGTTGTAAGACTTTCTGTATTTTAGCTTATTGAATCTGTAACCCCATGCATATGATGTCTTCAGTATCCTCATGCTACAGAAGAAACCGAGGCACAGAAAGCTTAAGTGGTTTGCCCAAGGTTATCCAGTTACTTAAATGACAGAGGTGGGATTTGAACCGCAGCTAGCAGTTGGGCTCCAGAGTCCATGCGTGTGACCAAGGCTTCACATGATTGCTCAGTGGCACATAGGAGCCCCTGTGAGGAGGCGGGAGTCTGGGGGGAATGCTCAGATGAGCAAACTGCATTCCCGCACAGATGCTAGTGCCCTCATTCCTGGCCGGACCCTGGTCTTGGGAAAAGGAGGCCAGCTCAGATGGGGTGGGTGTGGAGAAGGTGGCAGAGAAACCACCTACGATTGGAGGGACCCTGAATGCAGCACAATAGCTCCAGTCTCAGTTCACCTTAAAGACTTAATTCTAGAATGAAGAACAGAGACTGCGACCTTGGACTATCCTCTATGATAACCAGCCCAAAATATCAAAAGTAGAAGCGGCTGTCAGTGTAAAAAGAGTGCATCTTTTTTGTTTTTGTTATTTGTTTCTTTGCATGTAACGATTTAATACATTCATGTAATTTGTAAAGAGCAAGTCAGTGTCCTTTAAATATTTTCTCCCCTCCTATGGCCTGTCTCCTCTTTGCTGATTGTTCCCTCTGCTGTGCCCAAGCTTTTCAGCTTGATGTAATCTCTTTTGTCTCTTTTTACTTTGGTTGCCTCTGCTTTTGAGGTCTGACCTGTAAAATCTTTGCCCACCCCAATGCACCAGAGCATTTCCAAAATGTTTTCTTTTAGTATTTTCATAGTTTAAGATCTTAGATTTAAGTTTTTAATCCATTTGATTTTTATGTGTGGTGAGATAGGGATGTAGTTTCATTTGTTTGTATATAGTTATTCAAATATTGGTGACTTTGTTAAAGATGAGTTGACTATAAATGTGTGTATTTATCTCTATTCTTTTCCATTGGTTTATATATCTGTTTTTATGCCAATATCATGCTGATTTCATTATTATCGCTTTGTAGTAATTTTTTTCTTTTTTTTTTTTGAGAGTCTCAAGCTGTCACCCTGGGTAGAGTACCGTGGTGTCATAGCTTATGGCAACCTCAAACTCTTGGGCTCAAGAGATCCTCTTGCTTCAGTTTTTCTTAGTAGAGACAGGGGTCTTGCTTTTGCTCAGGCTAGTCTCAAACTCATAAACTCAAGCAATCCACCCCCCTCGGCCTTCCAGAGTGCTGGGATTATAGGCCTGAGCCACCCCTCCTGACCTGTAGTAAATTTTGAAGACAGATAGTGTAATGCTACCAACTTTGTTCTTTTTGCTCAGTTTTGCTTTGGCTAGTCAAGGTTTTATGTAGTTCCACATAATTTTAGGATTTGTTTTTTTCTATTTCTGTGAGGGATATTATTGGTGGTTTGATAAAGATTGCATTGAATTGGTAAATTGCTTTGTATAATATTTTCATTTAAAAAAATTCTTCCAATCAACAAGCATGAAATAATTTTACATTTTCTATGTCCTTCAATTTCTTTCACCAGTGGTTTATAGTTTTCTGTGTATAGATTGTTCATTTCTTTGTTAAGTTAATTCCTAGATAGTTTATATTCTTTGTAGCTATTACAATGGGATTGTTTCCTTGATTTCTTTTCCAGATTGTTTACTGTTGGTATATATAAATGCTACCAACTTTTGTATGTTGATTTTGTAACGGGCAACTTTACTGCATTTGTTTATCACTTTTAACAGATTTTTTTGTGGAGTCTTTAGGTTTTTCTCAGTATAAGATCATGTTGGCAAAAAAAAGGGTAATTTGAATCTTCCTTTCCATTATGGGTGCCCTTTGTTTCTTTCTTTTGCCTAATTTCTCTGGCTAGGACTTCCAGTATTATGTTGATTAAAAATGGTGAAAATAAGCATTCTTGTCATGTTCTCGACATTAGAGAAAAGTCTTTAAATTTTCCTTACTCAGTACAATGGGAACTGTGGGTTTGTCATACATGGCCTTTATTATTTTGCGGTATGTTCCTTCTATAAACAGTTTGAGGAGAGTTTTTATCACAAAGGGATGTTGAATGTTATCAGATGCTTTTTTGGCATCTATTAAAATAGTCATATGGTTTTTGTTCTTGGTTCTGTCAACATACTATATCACATTTACTGATCTGGGCCATGGATCTCTCTTGATCATAGGGGATGAGCTTTTTAATGTTTTGTTGATTTGGTTTGGTAACGTTTTATCGAGAATCTTTTGCATGTATGTTCAACAGTGATATTGGCTTATTATTTTCTTTTCTGGTTTTGGTGTCAGAGTAATCCTGGCCACACAGAATGAGTTTGAAAGTGGTCTCTCCTCTTCAATTTTTTCTGAAGCGTTTTGAGTAGAACTGGTGTTAGTGCTTCTTTAAATACTTGCTATTGGTTTGTTGAAGTTTTCTATTTCTTCATAGTTCAATCTTGGTAGGTTGTATATTTTCAGGAACTTATCAGTTTATAGATTTTCCAATGCTTTTGTGTACACTTCTTCATAATCCTATGTTATGATTCTTTGTATTTTTGTGGTCTCAGTTACTATGTCTTCTTTTTCATTTCTGATTTTATTTGGGTCTTCTCTCTTTTTTCTTAGTCTAGCTTTTTTCTCTTAAAAAAAACCCCAACATTTTGTTTTGTTGGTCTTTTTTTCTTTAATCTCAATTTTATTTATTTCTGCTCTGATCTTCTATTTTTTTTCTGCCACCAATGTTAGGTTTGATTTGTTTCTGCTTTTCTGGCTCCTTAAGGTGCAATATTAGATTGTTAATTTGAGGTCTTTCTACTTTTAATATGGGCATTTATTGCTATAAGTTTCTCAGTTCTGTTTCTTCTATATCCCATAGATCTTGGCATGTTGTATTTCCATGTTCACTTGTTTCAAGAATTTAAAAAATTTCCTTCCTAATTTCTTCAGTGGCCTGCTGATTGTTTAGGAGCTTATTTAATTTCCATGTATTTGTGTAGTTTTGAGTTTTCTTTTGTTATTGGTTTCTAGTTTTATTCCATGGTGGCCAGAAAAGAGACTTGATATAACTTCTACTTTTGAATTTGTTCAGACTTGTTTAGTGTTTTAAGATGTGATCTATGCTGGAGAATGTTCCCCATGCTGATGAAAAGAATGCATATTCTGTAGAATTGGGAGAAAGGTTCTCTAAGTGTCAGTGGGGCCTATCGGGTATAGTGTGTAGTTTAACTCTAATGAGTCTTTGTTCATTTTCTGTCTGGATGATCTGTCCTTTACTAAGAAGGGGGTTTTAAAGGCTCCAACTATTATTATATTGCAATCTGTTTCTCTATTTAGATTTAATAGTTTTTGTTTTATACTTTAGACCCCTGGTGTTGGGCGCATAGGCATTCATAATTGTTACATCCTTTTGCTGAATTGACTCTTTTATCATTATATGATGACCTTCTTCATAGCCTTTTCCAATCTTTGATTTTTAGTCTATTTTACCTGATATAAGTATAGTGCAGGCAGAATGGGGACCAAAGACTCCATTCTTGGCAAGGGAAAACACCCCCAGAAAAAGGGGAAAATAAGTAAGCTAAGTGAGGCGGAACAAAGGAAAGTCCACTACTTTACCTTTAAACCAGTTGCTATAACTTTCTTATCTGAAGAAGTTTCCTGCTTTTCCTAGAACTCTGACCTATTGGGGATATAGTTTGTGAACACTCTGAAGGAATAATGGCCACATTATGTGTGGCCTAGCAATGTGTGCAAGGCCTAGCCAAAAAAAAAAAAAAAAAAATTAGGCCGTTCCCTGCCCCATTAATAGTCAAAACAAATCTCCATTGTGGAGATTTGTATTTGACTGGGGCAGAGATCAAGGGAACAGCTTGAGCCCTGAAATATGGGCAGGAGGCTTATATCCCTTATTGCAGAGGAAGACCCTCCGCGGTGGTAATGAGAGGAAAATTCCTTTCTCCCACTGATTCTTCAAAGGATATTGATGCCAGTGGCATTTTACTCCACAGTGGACTAGCAGGTATTAGCATCCCCCTCAGAATGTGTGTGTTTGTGACCACAGACAGGAGGTTGCCTCCACATAAGGCTCAGTTTGTGGATTTCTCAAGGCTGCTCAGACCTTTAAGGTTATTGATTACAGAAACAATAGGAGCCGATATGCTCACTCAGAAACTGCTGGCATCTGTATTCCCTCTTTCAGCTTACCCTCTGGGCTAATGAGCAAATAGCCTTCAATAAAAGCTGAGTAGAACTGACACGTGGAGCTACCCTTAGAACCCCACAAATAGGCAGTGGTCTCCTGTGCTCCCACCTTTGAAAATTCTGTTCTGTGTGTCTTGTCTCTTTCTTTCTTGTCATTTCTAACCTCACATTACTTCAGTCGGTGGCCACCAGATCCACAGGTCTTAACGAACTCTGGCCTGTAGCTAGCCCTTCTATTTCTCGGCTTCCAATGGCATGAAATATCTTTTTTCTACTCCTTAACTTCCAGTTTATGTGTATTTATCTAAATGAAGTAGCTTTCTTGTAGGTAGAATATAGTTGAGTCTTGTTTCTTACCCACTGAACCACTCTGTGTCTTTTAATTATGGAAATGAGTCCAGTTGTATTCATTGTTATTAATGATAGGTAAGGACTTACTACTGCCATTTTTGTTGTTTGTTTTCTGGCTGTGTATTCTTTTGCCTTTAAGTGATTTTCTCTGACAGTGTGTTCTACTTTTCTGCTTTTTACTTTTAGTGAATCTATTATAGGTTTTTATATGGTGATTACTATGAGGTTGATAAAAATGTCTTACAGATATAAGTTATTCTAAAGAGTTGACAGCTTACCTTAGATCACAAAGAAAAAAGAGAAACAGAGAAAAAATGAAAAATTATTAAGTCCATTCCCCCACTTTTTGACTTTCAGCTGTTTCAATGTAAATATCTATATTTATTTATTTATTAGAGACAGAGTCTCACTTTGTTGCCCTTGGCAGAGTGCCATGGCATCACAGCACACAGCAACCTCCAGCTCTTGGGCTTAGGCAATTCTCTTACCTCAGCCTCCCAAATAGCTGGGATTACAGGCACCCACCACAATGCCTGGCTATTTTTTTTTTGTGAGTGTGGCAGTTTGACTGGGGCTGGTTTGAACCCGCCAGCCTTGGTATGTGGGGCTGACGCCCTACTCACTGAGCCACAGGTGCCGCCCAATGTACATATCTTTATATTACCTCTTAATAGGTAGTTGTAACTATTACTGGTTTTGATAGATTTGTCTTTTGGACTTCAGAATCATGAGTGGATGCACAGTACAGTTATAGTATTAGAGTATTGTGGGCTTGTTCCTGTAACTAACTTTCTCTAAGCATTTTATACCTTCACATGTTTTCTTTTGGCACATTAGTATTTTTGTTTTCTTTCAGACTGAAGAACTCCCTTTAGGATTTCTCGTACTTTGTGTCTGGTGGTGGTGAATTTTATCAGCTTTATTTGTCTCAGAAATATTATCTCTCCTTCATATATGATGGATTACTTAGCTGGATGCAGTAAAAAATTGTAGCAATGTCCATCCAGAATGGGGGAGTTACCAAGGGGTATATCCTGGCACTCTTGGAAGGCTGGCTAGAGGTTTGTACCCAGGGGATCTGTGGAGAATACTTCCTACAAAGTGGTGCTGCTGAACAGCCAGTCTGATTTGGTGTTGCCCTTCGCAGAATTTCTAGAGTTGGGCAGAATTTCTAGTCCTCCCTTACCCTTCATCTTTTTCCGTCCTTAGGGATATTTCAGAACTTTGTGATGCTTCCTGTGGGTTAAGGCAGCAGCTGTTCTCCTGCCCGGGAACCCAAGGTGATGGGGAAGCTGATTGTCCACCTTGATCTCACTTTTCCAGTGTAGTTACTCTTGCTTGGGGGAAATTTTCCACACACTTGGCACCAGGCAGAATGTGGGAGGTGTGTCATGGATATGGAAGCCCAAGTTTCTTGCCATCTGTTTCTCATCTTCATATTTGAGTTCTTGAATATTGCTGGTGCTAATAATCACTTTATACTTGTTTTTCATTTTCTTGGTGGTTGGGTAGGGGAGTAAAGCCAGCTTGCTTCTCCATTTTGGAAGTAGAAGTCCAATCCTATCTATGTTGTATTTTTATGGACTAAATATTCATGTTTCCTCAAAACTGCTATGATGAAATTCTAACCTCTAATATGATAGTATGAGGAAGTCGGTCCTTTGGAAAATACTTAGGTTATGAAGGTGGAGCCTTCTTGAACGGGATTAGTGTTCTTACAAGAAGAGATACAAGAGAACTTGCTTTTTTTTTGTCTTTCTTTTTTTGCCATGTGAGGATAGTGTGAAAAGTTGGAAGTCTGCAACTTGGAAGAGGGCTCTCACAAGAGCCCTCACTGTGCTGGCACCTCAATCTTGGATTTCCAGACTCTGAATTATAAGAAATCAATATCTGGTTTTCATGAGCCACCTCGTCTATGCTAACTTTTTACAGCAGCTTGAACTAGGGCATGCACTCATGTGAAGTTTTTTTAAATTGGATTTGTAGTTTTGAAGGTTCTTACCCTCATCTCTCCTGGGTTGTGTCTACATGAGGAAGAAATTACAAATCTTTTTGATAACCGATGGTGTGGGAAAAAGGAATTTGCTAGACTGACTTGGGATAGCACATGGAAACACACCTAACACAGTAATCAGTCCTTTGTAGGTGCTCAAAATTCTAGTTATAGACCCCAATACTATGTTCAAAATTTCAAATAACAAATTTTCATTTATTTTTTCTTTTCAAATCAAAATGTAAGAAATGAGCTGCTAGCTGCTATACTAGTTTTCTAAGTTCTGCTGCAAGAAATCACCACAAACTACAGGTCTCAAAACAACAGAAATTTATTCTCTCACGGTTCTGAAAGCTAGGAATCTGAAATAAATTGCCAGTGGAATTCATATCTTTTGGAGGCGTTCATATCTTTTTGAGGGAGAATTTGCTCATTGCCTGTCTCCTAGCCTTTCTAGTGGTTTCTGCCTTAGCTTGTAGACATACCACTGCCCTCTTGGTCGTCCTCATGTGTACTGTCCTCTGTTTCTCTTGTGTCTCTCCTAATATCCCCCTCGCCACAGGACACCACTCACTGGATTTAGAGCCCATCCTAATCCCGTATGGCTTCATTTTAGCTTGATTACATCTGCAGGGACCCTATTTCCAAATAAGGTCATATTCACAGATGCAGGGTAGGGTGACATGAACAGATTTTTGGGGGGGCAGGGAGGTTGCGGTGACACAGTTCAAGCGAACTACAACTGCATATAAATGAGGTTTGAGTGTCAATAACTCTTGGATTGCTTTAGAAATTCTTCCCTTCCCTTGATTGCTATATTTCTACTGGATCTGGTTGCCATGGATCTTAAAAATCCATATTTAACTATATGTGCACCCATTCAGGCCACACAATTAAATTTAAAATCTTTGCCTAAAGATTACTCTCTCCTTAAATCTAAACTGTCACCTTGGTGGCATAAAGGACAAAACTAAGCAGAGAGACAGGTGAGGAGAAGATCCACAAGGACTCTCTTCAAGGCTGCTCACTTGTTGACAAGGAGGGTGAAGTACTTCACAGCTTAATACAACTCTATTTTTTCTTAAGTTTTAACAACTTACCAGAGTACATCATCAGGGGATGTCAAATCAAAAGCACAACTCTCGACACCGTCTTTAAATTTGATAACTTTTGAGTAGACCCAGACTGGCAATGCCAGAATGAAGGAAGCTGCCCAGAGGCCCAAATTGATGCGAATGGTCTTGCACCTTGTTCTCCACCTCGTCAGTCGAAATGGCTGGACGAGGGCCAAGTACCTGCAAAGCCAGTTAAAAAGGGCTTGTAAAAATCAATAAAAGCTCTGAGCTCCTAGGATGAAAGGTTCACCACAAGAGTAAATTATTAGTATTATTATCTTCCCCAGAGCACACCTCCATCAAGGCAAAAGAAAGTTCTATTTAAAAGAAAGTTTTATTTCTTAAGAGCTGCCTGGTACCTATAGAGAAAATGACTCTTGACCCTGCAAGCTTGAATAAAACACCCACTGAAATGATATTCCTTCTATGACCACACTGATAATGCAAAATTCTGCAGTGCACACTTTCTTTACAAAGGTCCTTCCCCTATAAGCGGAGCTCTGGAAAAATCAGCCTCTGAACAAGGATTTCCTGCAGGAGGAAATGAGACCCTCTCCCCAACAGGATTTACTCCTGTGGAAGCAGGAAGGAGGAAAGTGTGGGGATGACAGGAGAATCCCCCAGAAGTATGAGGTCCAGGCACTTAGAAAAAAACATTTTGCTCAGATTGCTTTACAATAAGGTCCCTGGGTCCTTGGAGGTTCCCTTCACAGAAATCACAGTGGGGGATGAACATGGGTGACTACTACAGACAATGCAAATTCCTCAGGGAACTTAGGCTAGCAGCTGAAGCAATGGGCTAATTTCATAGGAAAGCGTTTTCTTTTTATTTTTTCCATTTTAAATCCAGAAATAAAAATGCATAATCATTAATAACTCTTGAAATCCTGATGTTTCAAGTATATTTGGTTTGGTCCTCCAGAAAGTGCAAGAAGAATTTTTCAGAGCTAACTGCAAGCTGGAGGATGAAAAGGAGAGCTCAGACTCAGAAGGAAGGCTACATGCGAAAGTGCATCTTTGCTGGGGTTACAGTGGGGAGAAGGTAGTACTAGAGGAAATTAAACACATGGGAGAAATGGTCACTTAATTTTCTTCAAGGTTTTGTAGAGCTACTTGTTGAAGGCTCATAGAATGGAAGATTTCCTGTTCTCTTGCTCTTTCAATTTTGCACCAGGGATAGAACATTTTGTATTCAGTGAAGGGACCTCCAGCATGTAGGGAAGGGTTTCTGGCCCGGGCTCCCCAGCCACCCTCCCTTGCACATTGCATGTGTGTTCCCTGTGGCTGAGGAGAGAAAGCCCCCGCCCTCCCTGCTGAGCAAGTGGGCGAGGAAGTGGTTGCATGGCAGCCCAGACATCATTCTGACTGGAATTATGGGATAAGGGAATTGTGGCATCAAACAATTAGGGAGTCTTCTCTGAAAGCAGCCCTCCTCAGCCGAAACCTTTTGATGGCTTTCATCTCTATTCAGATAAAACTCAGAATTCTTACCATGACCAATAAGATCCTTCTTTGCCCGGCCCTACCCGGGGCTTGAGTTGGAGCCTGTGCCCTTTGTCTCTTGACTTCCTCCCAGCTCTTCCCTCTTTTAGGGTCAGACACACGCTATTCCACCTCCCTGGCAGGATGTGCCTCCACTTCCCCTGCGCTTCCTTCAGGCCCCTGTTTAACTGTCTCCCTCTCAGAGACCCACTCCTCACGCTCTATACGAGAGTTAGAGTTATAGGAAATGATGGGAAGGAAGAGGTCCAGTTTTATAGAATCTTCTGATTCTCTGGGGCTGGGAGAAGGAAAGGGCCTGAATATCTTAAATAGAAAATAAAATTGTGGCATACTGTATCTATTGAAGTAGAACAAAACAAAGAAAAAGGCTATTTGAGTGTGTGTCACATATGCATGTATGCAGACACATCCACCTACATGTACACAGAGAAAATAAATCTTTCAACATCAAAAACTATATGCCATTGGTCTGTTTCAAGGCAGAAAATTCATGATCACTTTGCTTGCAGTATGAGGCTTACAGAAGAAGCACAAATACCTCTCTCTCTCTTTTTTTTTTTTTTCCAAAAAACCCAATATTTTCCTACTTCCAAGGTACAAAGTATAGAGAAGCGTTTATCATTCCCAAGAGTGGGATTACTATTGGTATAACCTATATTTTAGGTTGCTTTTCTATAGGAGGCCTGGACTGTACAGGCTTCTCTCCTTGGTGTTGGAATCATGGCATGCTCACTGGGCTTTTTGCAGGACACAGCACTGGCTGAGCTAACCAGATCTATATAGTTTATTGATTTGAAAATGTGGTGTTAATCATTAATACAGAAGCACATTCTATATTTTGAAAACTTTCTTGCAGAAAATCAGTAGGATATAAAAATGCATAAAATATTACCGTTACCAATTCATTTTTGTCAGAGCAAATGATTAAATGAACCTTGCTGTTCGTTCCTTTGTTTATTCATTTAAAGAAAGGCTTGTGATTTCCCCACCTGAAAGATCACTTGGAAGGTGAAGGATACAGTTCAGGCACTGTTACACAGGCATCCGGGATGTATGGGTAGACACAGACCTTGGAAACATTTACATTTGAGGTGTAGGGGGAACTAGATAGTAAACAACACACACACAAATAACAGCACACAGACATGAAATGAATTATGTAATATGTCTGGAGCAAAGGACAAGTGGATCAGAGCAAGGTTATCTAATGTGTTGAGTTGGGGCTGGGTTAGGAAAGAGGGAGATAAAGATTTTAAGTGGGTTGGTCTTAAAGGTAGCATAGCACCATTGAGAATACTATGGAGAATACTTATTTCTGTTTGGGAAGAGCTGCTAGAACCTGATGTGGAGGTCCTGGCATCTGGTTGATATGGGGCGCATCTTAGCTTGCATGCTTCCCAGAGAGGCCCGAGAGTGGGGCAGTTCCAAACTAGCTGCTGTCTTTAGAGTCAGATGGTCTGGGTCTGAACTGGGCTCTCCACCATTCATTGGCTCCATAAGTACTCCCTGTCACCATCATTTTCTCAGATAATGTTTGCTTACGTGGCTGATGAAAAGGGATATTGTACATCCCAGGGTACAGTGGAATAAATTTCCAAAGATGTAAAATGGCAGCATTTACACTAACCCATCAGAAGAGTAATTGTGAAAGATGGTCTTCCTGATACTCGTCAATTATTTTGTAGTGTTACAGGAACCTGTATCTACTCTACTGATTCCTTAGAGCTGCCAGGTAACACCAAGTGTATGAGACAGTGATGGTCCTGAACAAGGAGTGGGGAGACCTGCCAGTTCTCAGCTTTGACACGAAATCTCTGTATGTTGGTAGCAAATCACCTCACTTTTCTGGGCCTCAGCTTCCTTACAGCAGATGTGGTGGAAGGGGTTCGTTCATTCTGGTGTCTGACATTTCATGATTTGATGATCTTTTTTCCTTGCAGTGAATTGCAAACAAAACTGAGGCAAAAAGAGTGATTAAAAAAAAGTACATTTTAGTGTTTTATGTTTTCCATTAAAAAGTAGACCTCTGCGAATACTGAATAAAATATTTTTCAGTAATGAGTCCCCCAATGAAACAAACAGAGGAAGCAGAGCTTTGTATTATAAACCAGCACTGATGTTGCTTAGATTGGAATGACTTCGAGGAAGTGCAGGTGCTTCTGAATTACAGCAAGATATTTCAAAGTCTTTTCACTTACCTGTCCACACTCATTACAGTCATGATAGCACTACAGGCAAACTGGTTGCAGGTATCCAGAGACGTTATGATGGTACAGAGAGGTCCCCCAAATACCCACTCTCCTCCCCGGGCCCACTGGTGTATAAGAAAAGGCATTCCAATGATGTGGACCAGATCGGCCACAGCCAGGTTGCAGATATAAATGTCAGGGACTGTTTTTTTCCTGGACCTGAAAGAAATGGAGGGAAATGAGAATTAACATTGAAAGTATGCACCTTCTTCCATACAGGCCACCTCCCACAAGCTTTCAATTGCTGTAATGAATTTTAAAAGTTAAAGGAAAATCTGAGGGAACGCACGGAGGAATGCCTCATCTTGTTCGTATTTAAGCATTTTGTGCTACTTGTTTGATAACTAATTGTGGAGGTCTAAAATATCCCTATGAATTCTTTGAGATTCTTTTCCACAGATGGAGCTTAATTCCCTGTCCTTGAGCGTTGAACTTAATAATTTACTTTAAACAATTAGACTGTGGTAGACATGATAGTGTGTAACTTTGAAATTAGGACACAAATGCATTGTGGGGCTTTCTCTTTGCTGTTTGTTGGATCAGTCTCCCTGGTGGAAGTCATCTGCTATCTCATGAAGAAGCTCAAGCAACACTATGCACAGGTCCAGGGAGGCAGGAGCTGAAGCTCCAACCAACGCCCAGCCAGCGCCATCTTGCCCGGTATGTAAATGAGCTACCTTGAAAGTAGATCCATCAGCCCCAGCCAAGTCTTCAGATTACTGTAACCCTGATGGACAGTTTAATTGCATCTTTATGAGAAAGCCAGAACCTTTCCTGACCTTTAGAAACTATATGAGATAAATATTTCTTGCTTCAAGCCACTACATTTGGAGTAATTTTCTATGCAGCAACACATCATAACAACTTTAAATACACCCAGGCAAAAGGCTTTGACTTTACTCATTCTTAGCACCTAAAACAACTGGACAATAAAAATAAATGATTTCTATTATCTATTGCATATTTTTTTTACCACAGCTGAGATGACTGCTAAAATTTCAATGATTACTTAGAAATATGGTAGAACCTCCATAGTTCACCACTTCTCTGCATTGACCATCTCCTTACGTTGACCTAATTTTCATAGCCTGGACATGTACCACACATGCATGTCAGTACAGGAGGCCTACTTCCTTATGTTGACCACCTCTGTGTATTGACCACATTGTTATAGTCCTTTGGATGGTCAACTCACAGAGGTTCTACTGCATTTCAGTAAAAACTAACCCAACAACAGAGACTATTAATGAAGACCCTGACTTCCAGACAGTGAGGAAAGAAATTTGAAGTGAGTGAACTGAGAGACTGCATCGAAATGATCTTATATAACCTGTAAATAGTGGGGATGTCTGTGGGGGTGGGGGTGGGGGCATAAATGAATGCAATGCTATCTGGTTATGGCACTCTCACCTATAGGTGAAAGAATTTTCCTGCAACAGAAATTTAAATTTAAAATTTTGTTGGTTCCTGTCTTCAAGGAGCTGACACATTTAATAATGAACAGATATAATCTTTATTTGGGACATACTGTTCATTAATTCAACAAACATTTGATTGAGCACCAATTATATATCTGGGACTATTGTGCTCTAGGTCTAAAAAGCTAAATAATCTAGAAGTCCTGTTATGAAGGTGCTTATGCCTAGACAAGCATGTATAAATGATGACATGACAATTTAATGAGAGAAAGCTAGAGGCCCATACAAGGAACACAAAGAAAGAGTCCTTTCCTCTCTCCAAGGGACTTTCAAGGCAGATTTCTTGGCAGAAGTGGCATCTACACTGATGTTAAATATGAATTTAAAGGACACATAAGAATTAACCCTAAGATTATGCCACAATTGCTAGTTTACTAGCAGGATTACTGCTCTGCTGTTTGGAAACTAGCATGCATCTTTGTTATTCACTGGCTACAAATTGTACACCTGTGAACTTCATCATTTCTAAGCTGTCAAATCCTTGTGTGAAACAACAGACTAGGTGAGGTTATACTTCATTCAGGCTGCAGCAACATGTACTGTGTGGGGAAGTTACCCCCACTGAGCTCTGACACTGAGCAACCGTACTCTAGTCACCGCTGAAGCCGCTACTATAGCAGGCTCATTCCTTGCTCTTGGAAGCCTGGTGGTTCATATCAGAAGGACCAAGAGGGAGAGAAGCCTAAGGGAAAGATCACGTCAATCTAAAGAAGAGCCAACTGACTATTCTGTCTCTCATCCACTGTCCTCTCCAGGCTATTGGGAGCAAAAAATAGAGAGGAGTTAGTGAGGGGATGGGTAAAAGGGGTCAGGTAGAAAGAGTCCCATACTATGAAAAAGAATCACAAATCTTAGCCTGTAAATAGATGCTGTTTGCCCTTGAATTGGAGCATAAATCACAACTCTCCACTGCAGCAATTAAATCCATAGGGCTTGCTTTCCTCTAGATAGGCATCTGTGATTTACTGATAAATTATGGTAATTCTATTGTTGAAGACAGTGCAGGCCATAAAGTGGTAATTAAAAAAATAAATAGAAATGTTTCTAGACAATATTTTGTATAACACAAAGAAAATTCTGAAGCAAATGATATGTTTATCTAGGTTTGAAATGCTAATATAAATAACACATTATATTATGTTTATTATTATAATTTATTATTATTGCCTTTTTACTGAAAATGACAGTATAGAAATTAAAAATAATTAAATGAGAATTGCAAAATTTTTAACTACATAACTTATATCCTTTTTCAGGTCTAATTTATCTTCAGATTTCCTGCCATCATCTGTCCTTAGATTTCTGTCTTTGATGACGAAAACTTTTAAAATAAAGTCATAGACTTGTGGTAATTCTGGCTATTATGTTTTCCATTTGGCTAACATGGCCATATCTAATGCTCACTAGCTGAAGGAATGATACAATAAATTATGGTATTCCACAATACCACACATGGTACAGCTGTTACAAATCTTTGGAAGAATATTTAATCAAATGGGAGAAACTATTAAAGGAAAAAAAAAGAATATTGACTGTATATATATCATGACTCCAAATTTATTAAAAATATTCAGGAATAATATAATATGTCAAATGATTGTGGTGATCTCTTTCATAGTAGTAGTATGATTGATTTTTTACTTTATTCTTGGTAATTTTTGATGTTTTTCAAAACTTTTATGAACACCTCATTCAACTTTTGCAGTCAAAAATAACAGTGCATACTATGGATTAAGTGAAGCTAACAATCCTAACATGCTACGCCGTGCATGCAGACTGCTGTGCTGGTCATTTGCCAGCTTGTCCTCAAATCCATTCCCCACCCTGCCTGAGCTTGGTTCCCAAGTCCTCTTGCCAGCTGGCTGCTGACTAAGTTTGGTCAATAGGAAGCACTGGTGGGAACTGGAGGAGAGAAGCAAGAATAATTCTTTCCTCTGTTGGCATCTCAGACAGTGGCTTCATCCCTTCCATGGTGCCAGCTTCTCCTATCACCCCACTCTGTGGTCCCAGGTCCCACTGTGGCTCCAGCTCCCACAGGCGGCCCTGACTCCTGGGATCTATAAAGCCACTTTCTCCCTTTCTCAGCTTAGCTTGAGGAGGGGAGACAGAATAGATTGTAGAAGTGTCTTGCTACTCTTGTTAATTTCTGGCTTGCCTCGCCATCCTGTTTAGTATTTAACTCTGGCTGAATTAAATTCCTATTACGAACCAACATCAATGGATTAGTTTCAATTTCCTGAAGCACTGTGCTGAGAATTCTGAATCCTCACACAGGTGTTACTACAGGGCAGATCCGTGTGATTACAGATGACAGCTAAAGATGAGACAGTTTAGAGTCACTTATTTGCCAACCATACACCAGATGCATAGCGTAATACACTGGAAAGAGAACCTACCTGGGAAATCTATTTTCATTTCTATGCCCAACCTCACTTATTGTGCCCTTGGGCAACTCGTTCAACTTCTTTAGATTCCCAGGTTAGCTTAGTGCATTGGCCAATTGAACCACACCAAGGAGAGTTCAGTTCATTTGAACAGATGTGGCTGCATAGTTTGTATCCTAAATGCAAGATATGTGTGCAGCCAAGGGTATGAATCAATTCTGACAAGAATATGCATATGCTAACACTCTGGGAATGGCAGAGGGAGTCATTAGTTGTGATTTAAGCTGAGTGGGAAAAGGAAGGAGGTCTCTGTTCTAAAACATGCCCTCTCCCTGCCTATTTCAGCAACAGAATTCCACAATTAAATGGTAATGGCGTCTGTATAAAATGTAGACACTATTGGAAGGGTTGAAAAGAGGAGTAATTTGTGACTTAGTATGAACTAGTTGATTTGAGAGGGAGATGGAGGCAGGAAGTGACAGAATGGGAACTTTTATTTATTGTAGGATAGGGCACCTTTTAGAGAGTCTTGCCCATTTGAAGGGGCCTTGTCAGTACACAGAAGAAAGAAGTGAGCAGGAGGTGGAAGTGAGGGTCTGACAAAACATATCACCTCCACCGTGCCTCTGGAGACCAGTTAAGTAATGGGGTTGACTTTTCATTAGTCTGCCTCCTGAGAATGTAAGGGGAAAATTTTATAATTGGTCCATGTCTTCTCCTATATTTTCTAGGCTGGCTTCCTATGATATAAATTTAACACACAACAGATTAGTAATGATCTAGTCTCACTAGTTTCTAGCCACCCTCCTAATATACAAATTAATTAGTTCCTTGCTTACTCTCCAGTATCATTAATGATCCTACTGACTTTTAGTCCTATTGATGCTCATTGTCTTTGACACAAGTATTTGTCACAAAGGGGAAAGCCATTAAATCCTATTGAAATGTATCTACATTTAATTATTTTAATATTTTATTTAATTCAGTTGTCTTTTCAAAAGGAAACAAAAGATCATGGCAAGGCATGATGAAAAAATTAATACAAACTGCCTTAAAAATTTTGAAGAGCAACTAGCAAAAAAAAAAAAAAAAAAAAAAAAGACAAATTTCTAGGGCCCCCCCAAATTAAAGGTAAGTTTCTTTTGAATAGTTTTAGAAAGATATGTTTTAGGAGAGCAATGTGCAAAGAGAATATTAAAGTTCTAGCAAAAAATAAATAAATAAAATGAATTTGCTCCCAATGCTTTTTGAAAAATTAAAATGTTTACCTTAAAAGCTCCAATAACATTCCTTGATCTAATACATACTTTCAAATCTATAAAATGGCAATTATGTGAAAAAATGATTCTCACAATAATTACAAAAAATTGGTTACTATGATGGCTTAGGTTTTTTTAATTGAAACTCTTGGTTTTATGTTCAGAATCTGTTTCTGTGAATTATAAAGTCTATTCTGAGAATAGACTTTCAGAAGAGTTCACATTGTGCATTTGTTTCTTATTCCAACTTTGTCTCCATATGAGTAGATGGGATTAGGTTGTTATTTATTGTTCTAAATTAAGAGGTCCAAGAAGTTTCTTGAGCTCCAAATATCTCTTTAACAACTTGTTACAAAACCTAAAGTCCCTCTCTGAAGATATTTTGCTTATAAATGTTGTCTATAAAAATGTAAAGATTTCTGAAGGGCTAACAGCTTAAGGACTTAGTTTTTCAATGATGGGACCAAGACTCGTGGGCATAGGAAGGACACACTATATGTAGGAAGGCAGGGCAAAAATACTGAGGGGCATAAGGGGAAGATGAAAGGTATAACAGACAAGCAGGGATGAGCTAGAAACATTCTCGACTCTCTGGCTATCACCTTTCTACTCAGCACTTTTGCCTCCTTGAGGCTCCTTGACAATATTTGATTACTTCCATTTTCTTGCCTGGAACTTATTTGAGCGATCTTTTTTTTGTTGTTGTTTGATTTTCATCCTCTTGTCTTTAATATCTTTTATTATTTTTAAAATTATTCCATGAATTTAAACCTTACCTTCTCCACAAGATCAGATGTTGCAATATTTCTTTGGTATTTCCATAAGCCCAAGGACAATGCTGGGCATGCAGTAAGTATTTGGAAATACCCACTGAGTGTACTTGCTTCCAGCAGTTAAAAAAAAAAAAAAGTTTGAAATAAATTCTGTTCACATTGCAAAAATAAATAAATAAATAAATAAATTTAAATGCTTGATATTTGCAAATGGCTATATAGGACACAATAATGAATGCCTGAATTCAGTAAGGGTAGAATCCTATGTATTAAATAAATCTTCCGTTATGAATGGTATAAACATAACATTGGTCCTCTACATGTAACTACATGTAGTACTGATGCTACACAGATAGCAACAATAAAAGTTTTAAAGTGGGATGGCTGATGGGACACCATCTGGGGAAAGTATACCATTATTTTCAGGGATTCTGAGTTGCATTTTAAAATAATGCTGAAAACATCTATTAGGTAGCATGGGTTGAGCATCCTTAATCTGAAATCTAAAATGCTTCAAAATCTGAAACTTTTTGAGTACTGACATGATGTGACAAGTGAAGCATTTCATACCTGACATCATGTGAAGGGTTATGATCAAAATGTAGGTGCACAGCATTATTCAGTGTCCCTTTAAGCCCCCTTAAGCTGTTCTTGCTTAATGATTGGTATGAGTTTTCTGATGATGCTATTGTGATACTTAGTTATATATCCTGTTTGCGTAACTTTTTCACTGTATTAATGGTATTTAATATTTTTTACCTTAAGTACTTAGTGTAAGTGTAAGAAAATGATTACTCAGTGGTAGCATCTACATTCAAAGTCAAGAATGACAGTGATGGCAAACAATGACTAACTGTCCACATAGGTGGCTGAGATAATGATACCTTCGCTTCCTGATAGTTCAATGAATAAAAACTTTGTTTTGTGCAAAAAGTTATTAATATTATTACATA
The DNA here is from genome assembly GCA_963574355.1 of Loris lydekkerianus. Taxonomy (NCBI): domain Eukaryota; kingdom Metazoa; phylum Chordata; class Mammalia; order Primates; family Lorisidae; genus Loris; species Loris lydekkerianus. The sequence goes on along the minus strand of CAUYPK010072850.1, from coordinate 32,051 downwards.
AAACTGATCTTAGACTATGTATGTAAAGTTTATATGAAACATAAATAAATTTTATGTTTAGATGTCAGTCTCATTCATAAGATATTTCATTGTGTGTATACAAATGTTCTAAAATTTGAAAAATACAAAATTCTAACCACTTCTGTCCCCAGAATTTTTTTTTTTTTTTTTTTTTTTTTTTTTGTATAAACAGAGTCTCACTTTATGGCTCTGGGTAGAGTGCCATAGTGTCACAGCTCACAGCAACCTCCAACTCCTGGGCTTAGGCAATTTTCTTGCCTCAGCCTACTGAGTAGCTGGGACTACAGGCACCCACCACAATGCCGGGCTATTTTTTTGTTGCAGTTCAGTTGGGGCTGGGTTTGAACCCACCACCCTCAGTACGTGGGGCTGGTGCCCCACTTACTGAGCTACAGGCAGCCACCCAGTCCCCAGCATTTTTGATAGGAGATATTTCACCTGCACTCTAGAATACATTTAGTAGCATATAAAAATGACAACATTTTTTAAAATGGTGATTTTAAGTATAATCAAAAACCAAGACAAAAGAATTTAACATCTTGTATTGATTAAAACTGGTACACGTAAAAATTAAATGTGTAACAATCAGGATAGCAAAGATGACAAGTAGTGATAGGGCATGTGTGCAATAATTCTAAATTCATTTTTCAAGTCTATAGAAAACAAGTAATCTTTTCTTATTTTCCTGGTTAAATCTACTTGAGAGGAAGGAAGTAGCCTATATTAGGTGAGAGACATGGAGCCAAGGCAGGAAGTGCTGTGGGAAAGATGCCTTTCAGTTTCTCTATGTGGTCTACATGGAGATGTTCTATGTGGAGGGAACCAGCCTACTATCTACACCTTGCTATCTCTTTAGGTGATTAGGAAGAGTCTCTCTTTTGCCTAAGTGAGAAAAAAAGTTTCATTTATCAGTTCAAACAGTCAACTTCTTAGAATAACTCTTATTGCCAGAAAATAAAATGGTTACATTGCAGGTTCAAACCTTGCTGGAAGTCCCGCAATCAGAGATGCTGAGTTAATGGATGTGGGATGAAACTTCATACCAGGATTCTTTAAAGCTTCCCACGTGATTCTATTATGTAGCTAATACTGAGAATTGCTGCTGTAAAATTTCACTGATCCAGCAGTAAGCATTGGTCTAGGTTTTACCATTTACAGATCTACAACTCAGATGTTACTTAATACATAGTGAAAATACCTGTAGAATCTTCTTTAATTGCTTTAAGCAAGTATTTCCAAAACCTGATTCATTGAGCAAAATCCTTTAGAAGAAACGACTCATTTAGGGACTGGACAAAGAATGTGGCTACCTAAATTATGGAAGAAAAAGAAAAGAAAAAGTAGTCCTTACCTTATTATAGTGAATACAATGAGGATGTTGCCAACCAATCCTGTGAAACAGATAATTCCAATCATGGAAGGGAGGATGACAGTATCCACAACACTGGGGGTCTGATAAACAAATTCTTTATTCTGGGATTTGTTTGAAAGTTCAGTGGAGGTGTTCCAACAAAATGAGTGAAATGAATTCATGTCCATGTACTTCCAAAGGTTAAAGCTGTGAAGTAAGAAGAAGTAATTTACTTAACAAGTTCCCCAAAATAGATTTCCTTCACCTGATTCAAAACGTATTTATTAGGGATTACTTTGTACTAAGCATAGAATTCCATGGTTAAGTGTAGCATGATTGGTCTATGTTCATAATGATCTTATAGATTACCAGAAGAGATGGGTCAATAGCAAATTACAAAAGAGCATGACAGCTCAACTCAGGGCACAGATGAGACCACATGTACTTTATAGGCATGGAGAACGAAATGAGTTAGGTAATGTGCTGCTGTTTCAGAGGACCCATGGTACCAAAGGGAGACACCAAGGGAAAAAGAGAATATGAGCTCCAGATAAAAAGAAATCGATAAATTTCTCTAATTCAGAATCTAGACAAACAAGTCCAAAAAAGACACAACATCTATAAAAAGGGTTTAAGAAGTGCCCAGAATCTGTAGTTGTGCTGCTTAATTAAAGTATTTCCCTATCTGATGCAATTCTGTAAAACTGTATTTTTAAAATATGTAGACACCAATGCAAAGTTACTAGGAACACAAAAAGATACAGAGAAAAGTGGCCCAAAGAAGTATATAAACTGTCTGATGAAAAATTCAAAATAACCATCATAAATGTGCCTAATTAGCTTATCAAAACAATATCAGAGCACAAAAAGAATTCTAACAAAGAGATAGAAATGGTAAAAGAGCTAAACATATTTTGGACCTAATGAATACAGTAACTGAAATGAAAAATTCACTATAAAGCTTCAACAACAGATCTTCACAAGCAGAATAAAGCATCAAAGAATATGAAGACAGATCATTTGAAATTATCTAGGAAGAGAAACAAAAAGGAAAAGGAATAAAAGAACAAAGAAAGCCTAACAAGCATATGAGACACCATTGAGAGGATCAATATAGGTAGCATAGGAGTCTCAGAAGAAGAGCAAGAGAGGGGCAGAAAGCTTATTTGAAAAAATAATGGCTGAAAGCTTCCCAAATCTGGGATGGGAGTGGACATACAGTTTCAAGATCAATAGATCTCAAATAGGGTAAATTCAAAAAGTCCACACCAAGAAACATAATACAGTAGAACCTCTGCAGGTTGAGCACCCAAGGTATTGTAACAAACTTGTCAATATACAGAGGTGGCCAATGTGTAGTGCATGTCTGATCTATGCAAATTAGGTCAACTTAAGGAGGTGGGTAATGTAAGGAGGTGGTCTATTATAGAGGTTCTACTATAGTTAAATTATCATAAGTTAAAGACAAGAGAAAATTTTGACAGCAGAAAATGAAGAATGACTTATCATGTACAAAAAAAATCTCTGATATATTCTATCAGTGAATCCACTGATAGCGCTTGACTTGCAAGCTTTCTTTGCCTTGGCAGAAAGCTTGCAAGTCAAGCTGAGAGTAGAATGATATATTCAAAATGCTGAAAGAAAAAAATTGCCAACCAGGAATACTACATCCAGCAAAGCTGTTCTTTGAAAATGGATGAGAGATAAAGACTTTCTCAGATAAACAAAAGCTGAGGAAATTCACCACTAGACTTGTCTTATAAGAACTGCTAAAGGAAATACCTCAAGTTGAAATGAAAAGATGATAAATAACACAAAAGCACAGAAAATTATAAAGCTGACTGGTAAAGGTAACTATATAGACAAATACAGAATATTGTAATACTGCAATGGGGTGGTGTGTAAATAATTTTTAATTCTGGAATAGAGGTTAAAAAGACATAATGTATAAAAATAACTACAATTATAAAATATGTTAATAAATACACAATATAAAATAAAGTAATCTGTAACATCAAAATAATTACTTTAAGTGTGTATGTGGGGAAAAGAATTAAAAATAAAATGTAGAGTTTTGACATGGGATTGCACTTAAATGGTAATCTACTTAAAAATGATTTTTATAAGATATTTTATGTAAGTCCCATGGTAACCACATAAAGAAAGTACTTATAGAAGATACACAAAAGAAAATGAGAAAGGAATCAAAGTATGCCACACTCCCCCACCAAATAAATAAAGTAAAAATAAAAAAGAAAAGAATAAGAAAAAGGGAGAAAATAGCCATAAGACAGAGAGAAAACAATCAAAATAATGCCAATTGTAAGTCTGCCCCTGTCAATAATTCCTTTAAATGTAAATGAATTAAATTATTTAATTAAAATATACAATGTCTAAATGGATGAAAACAATAATAAAAATAGCCAAAATCCAACTATTATATTTATTGTCTATAAGAGCCTCACTTAGAGGTGAAGATACACATAGATTGGAAATAAAAGTAGGCAAAAAGATATTTCATGTGAATGGTAACCAAAAAAAGAGGAGGGTTAGCCATACTCATATCAAAGTAAATAACCTTAAACTCAAATACTGTCACAAGAAAGAAAAAATATTATATAATGATATAGGTTAATCCGTCAAAAAGGTACAACAATTATAAAAACATTTCCATCTGACATTGGAACACATAATAACATGCAGCAAACATTGACAGAACTGAAAGGAGAAATGAATAGCAATACAATGGTAGGAGATTTTACTACTCAACTCTCAATAATAGATTGAACATATAGACAGAAAATCATAAAGAAATAGTACTGTCTTGAGCAATACTACACACCAAATGGACCTAACAGATGTGTACAGAACAATCCACCCAACTGCCGCAGAATAGACATTCTTCTTAAGCACACAAGAAACATTCTACTGGATAGATCACATGTTAGGTCACAAAACAAGTCTTCATAAATTTAAGGACATGAAAACACAATGGAATGAAAGTAAATATCAATAGCAGAAGGAAAACTGAAAAATTCATGAATATGTGGAAATAAAACAACAATCTCTGGAATAACAAGTGGGTCAATGAAACATAAAAGGGAAAGTAGAAAACATCTTGAGACAAATTAAAATGAAAAAACAACATGGCAAAAATTATGCAATGCAGGAAAAGTAGTCCTAATAGGAAAGTTTATGGCAAAATATGCCTACGTTGAAAGAGAAGAAAGATCTCAAATAAACAACTTCTCTCTACATCTCAAGGACATAAAAAAGAAAGAACAAACTAACCCACTTTCCAGAAGGAAGGAAATAATATAGAGTAGAGCATCAATAAAAAAATAAATAGTAGAGAAACAATAGCTCAATTAAGCTGATGGTGGTTAGAAAAGATAAACAAAATTGACAAACCCCTCGTTAGACTAAGTAAGGAAAACATCAAAGAAGACACTAATAAACAACATCACGGATGAAAGAGGAAACATTACAACTGATACCACAGAAATGAAAGGGACCATAAGAGACTACTACAGGTAATTATACACCAAAAAACCTGAATAATCTAGAAGAAAGTGATATATTTCTAGAAACATACAACTTACCATGATTGAATCATGAAGAAATAGAAAATATGAACAGACCTATAAATAGTAAGAAGATTAAAGCAGTCATCAAAAGCCTTCTAACAAAAAAAAGCCAGATGCCTTCACTACTGAATTTTGTCAAACATTTAAGAAAAATTAATATCAATCCTTCTTAAACTCTTACAAAAAGCTGGATATAAGGAATACTCAAACTGTTTTATACGACCAACATTACCCTGACACCAAAGCCAGAAAAAAACACTGCAAGGAAAGAAAGTTATATGCCAGTATCCCTGATGAACGTGGGTACAAAAATCCTTAATGACATACTAGTAAACCGAGTTTAAGAGCACATTAAAAAAATTATATACTATGACAAAGTGGAAATTTTCCCTGACATGTAAACATGGTTTAACATAAAAATCAATCAGTGTATCACACCACATTAACAGAATGAAGGATAAAATCCACATGCCTCTCTTAATAGATGTAGGAAAGCACTTAGCAACATACAACAACACCCTTTTGTGATACAAACTTTCAACAATTTAGAAAGGAAAGTAAATTACCTCAATTTACTCAATAGTGAAAAACTAAAGCTATTCCTCTTGTTTTCAGATGGCATGATCTTAAGTGTAGAAAACTAAAAACTTCTCAAAACACTGTTAGAACTAATAAGTGAATTTAATAAAATTATAAGGTACAAAAACATACAAAAATTGGTTGCATTTCTATTATATAAAATAACAAGGAACTATCTGAAAACGAAATTAAGAAAACTATCCCATTTACAACAGCATCGAAAAGACTAAAGTACTTTGGAATACATTTACTTAAAGAGGCAAAAGACTTGTATATTAAAAACTATTGTACATAGTTGAACAATTAAAGGAGCCACAAATAACTGGAAAGGCATCCCATGTTCATGGATAGGAAGACAATATTGTTAAAATGTTCATACTATCCAAAATGATCTACAGATTCAACATAATCCATCAAAATCCCAATGGCAATTTTACAGAAAAAAAAAGAAACAACTTTAAAATTCATATGGCATAAAAAATTTCAAATAGCCAAAACAGTCTTGAAAAAGAAAAACAAAGCTGGAGGCATCACATTTCCTGTTTCCAAACTAGTATGTTACTATCATAAAGACAGACATCTAGACCAATTGAACAGAATAGAGAGCTCAGAGAAGAAACCACACATTTACAGTAGCCCCTTCTTATTCACAGGGGATGTATGTATTTGTTCCAAGATCCCAGTGGATACTTGAAACCATGGACAGTATCAAAACCCAATTGCTGTCAGTCAAATTTGCAACAAGTTTACACTCATGTCTTCTACCCATAAATTTAATGCCATCTCCATCTTATCTAAGCACTTTGCACATGCACTGTGGTTGTAACTTATGCAGTTTGAGTTGCAACAGCAAAAGCTGCACACGTTTCTTTCTCCCTTTTCACTATTTCACAGATGGAAGATTTATTTTCACTATAGATTTTAACAACATTGGCATACTTTTTTAATTTTCTTTCCGTATTAAGTTGAGAACTTTCCATTTTTCACTTAGAGAAAGCACTTTATGGTTTCTCCTTGGCATATCTGAATTTCTAGCATTACTACTCTTGGGCTTTGGCGCCATTACTAAGTAAAATAAGAGTTACTTGTGGGCGGTGCCTGTGGCTCAAAGGAGTAGGGTGCCAACCCCATATATCGGAGGTGGTAGGTTCAAACCAAGCGCCAGCCAAAAGCTGCAAAGAAAAGGAGTTACTTGAACACAAACACTGCTATATTGCCACAGTTGATCTATTAGATAACTGAGCTGGCTACCAAGTGACTGAAAGGTAGGTAATATACACAGTGAAGATACAGTAGACAAACAGATGAATCATGTCCTGGGTGGGATAAAGCTGGACAGCTCAAGATTTTATCACAGTACTCAGAACAGTGCACAATTTAATACTTAAAATCTGTTTGGCTTGGGACATTTCCATTTAACATTGTTAGATTTCAGCTGACTGCAGGTAACTGAAACCTTAGGAAGTGAAGCCATGGATAAGAAGGCATGACCATATGATTAACTTATTTTTAACAAAGGTCTCAAGAAATACAGAATGGGAAGAGAATAGTCTCTTCAATGCATGGTGCTGAAAAATCTGTATACCCACCTGCAAAAGAATTAAGTTGGACCCCTATTATATACCATATACAAAAACAAAACTCGAAGTAGATTAAAGATTTAAAGTGTATAAACTTAAACTGTAAAAAATTTAGAAGAAAATATAGGAGAAAAGTTTTATGAAACTGTTCTTGGCAATGATTTCTTGGATATGATACAAAAAAGCACAGGTAACAAAAGTAAAAATAGGCTCAGGGCTGTAGTTCCATGAGTAGGGTGCCAGCCACATACATGGAGGCTGGCAGTTGGAGCCTGGCCCAGGCCTGCTAAAGAACAGTGACAACTGCAACCAAAAAATAGCTGGCATTGTGGTGGGTGCCTGTAGTCCCAGCTACTTGGGAGCCTGAGGCAAGAGAATCACTTGAGCCCAAGAGTTTGAGGTTGCTGTGAGCCGTGATGCCACAGCACTATACCAAGGGTGACATATTGAGACTCTGTCTCAAAAAAAAAAAAAAAAAAAAGTAAAAATAGACAAGTGGTGTACATTCAACTAAAAGCCTTCTGAATAAGAAAGGAAACAATCAACAGAATGAAAAGGCATCCTACAGACTAGAAAATATTTGCAAACCATAACTATATATCTGATAAATTACTAATATTCAAAATACATAAGAAAACTTCTACAACTCAACAGCAAGAATAGAACTGAATTAAAGATAGACAAGTAACTTAAACAGACAACATATATACGGCCATATATGAAAAGATGCTTAATAACACTAATCACCAGGGAAATGTAAGTGTATCAAAACCACAATGATAGATCATCTCACACCTGTAAGGATGGCTGCTACATATAAACAAAACAAAGAAATGCGACTCAGTGTCCATAGCACAATGGTTATGGCGCTGGCCACATACACTGAGGCTGGCAGGTTTGAACCCAGCCCAGGACAGTTAAAAGACAATTGATAACTACAACAAAAAAAAGAAGCTGGGTGTTGTGGTGGGAACCTGTAGTCCCAGATACTTGGGAGACTGAGGCAAGACAATCGCTTAAGCGCAAGAGGTTGAGGTTGCTGTGAACTGTGGCACCACAGCACTTTACTCAGGGCAACATAGTGAGACACTGTTTCAAAAAAAAAACAAAACAAACAAAAAAAAACCCTGTAGTCCCAGATACTTGGGAGACTGAGGCAAGACAATCGCTTAAGCCCAAGAGGTTGAGGTTGCTGTGAACTGTGGCATCACGGCACTTTACTCAGGGCAACATAGTGAGATACTGTTTCAAAAAAAAAAAAAACCCAGAAAAGAAGTGTTGAGGGTATAAAAAAATCAGAACCTTTCTGCACTGTTCATAGAAATGTAAAATAGTGCAGCCACTGTGGAAAATAGTATGGAGGTTCCTCAAAAAATTAAAAAATAGAACCACCATGTGATATAGCAATCCCATTTTTGGATATTTATCCAAAGGAATAGAAATCAGAATCTTTAAGAGGTATTTGTATTCCCATGTTCATTGCAGCATTATTCACGAAAGCCAAAAGGTGGAATTGACCCAAATATACATAGATGGATAATTGTATAACAAAATGTTTCAAATAAATGGATTATTATTCTTTCATTACAAAAAGGGAATTCTTTCATGAGCTACAACATGCATGGACTGTGAAGGCACTATGCTATCTGAAATGAGCCAGTCACAGAACAGATACAATATAATTTCTTCTATATGAGGTATCTAAATTAATCAAACTTATCAAAGGAGAAAGTAGAATGGTGGTTTCCAGAAGTTAGTGGGAGGGGGATATGAGGAATTGATGTTTGCTGGGGATAAAATTTCAGGCAAACAAGTTGAAAAAGGTCTAGACATTTGCCATACAACATTGTGCTTGTAGTTTACAGTACCATACTATCCCCTTATAAATTAGTTTAGAGGGTAGATCTCCTATGTGTTTTGTAAAATTACAATAAGAAATTTATGTGGAGGATGAAATAGATGTTTGATAAGTGATACAGAGTCAATTATTTCATATTCTAGGTGGAATATTCCATTCAATGGCCTATTGCTAAAACATTTTTATGAAAAATAAAAAATAACATGGGACTTGAAAAAAGAAATCATTAAAAAAGCCAAACATCAAGTCTCAGAGTGCAATATATCCAAGATGTATAATCAATTAAAGGCTCTTATTCAAAATATATAAAATATTTATACAAACCAGTAAGAAAAAGACACCCCACAGAAAAATGTCAAGTGACTTCAGTAAGCACTTACAAAACAGATAATCCAACTGGTCAATAAACATATTAAAACATACTCAATTTCATTGATGATAAGGAAAAGATAAAGTAAAACCAAAATGGATACCACTGTATGCCTATCAGATTCGTAAAAATTTTCAAGTCTGAGAGTTTCCAAGTGTTGGTGAGGATATGGAACCATAGCAACTCCCACCACTGTTGGGAGTATGAATGGACATACCACCATGGAAAACAAGCAGGCATTATTTATGGAAGTTGAATAGGTACATATTGCTATGTGACTCATATACTTCACTTTAGGTGTGATATACCTAGAGATACATACGTTTATATGTACCAGGATAAGTGCTCCAGAATGTTCACATAAGTATTTATTTTAAATGTCTTAAACTGGAAATTAACAAAATGCCTATCAACAATGGGATGGATAAACAGACTGTAACATATTCACCTGATGGAATACTACACAGCATTGGAAGGGAACAGACTATGAGTACACAGGATAACCTGAATGGATCTAAAATCTCAATGATGAGCAAAAAGCAGAAATCCACACAGTATGAGCACATTATTATAGAATTCAAAATCATGGTAAAACTAACCTATTATTTTTATGGATGAATGTAATAATGGCAATAATACACAAAAAGCAAAGGAGTGATAGCTGCAAAGGTCAGGTCGAGGGCCAACTCTGAAGAGAAGGTGGGGTGTGATTGGTAAGAGATTTAAGGTGGACTCCGATGAGCCCGGACTAGCCAGCAACGCGTGGCTTTCTTGTCCTCAGTAGCCAGTGTTTCACGCATGGCTCTGCAGGCTATATCTTAACAGTAAAAAATATATGTGAAAACCAGTCTAACAGCTGATCCAACGATTTCAAGGTGATGATCTAAAACTCTGTTCTTTTCTTTATTAATGCTTACCTTCATCTTAATTTTCCTGCTCTTCCTCTGTTCTCTTTTACTTTTCTATTCAGTTAATTTAAACTGTAAAAATCAGCTAACATATGTTAAACTGATTGTTTCTGTTATGCTGAAATTTGATACCAAAATGTTTGCAAAAATTTAGCAAAAAGCCATTTTCAGACAAAATACCTACATATGACTGGCTGGACTCATTGTAGGTTTTCATATGCAAGAATCATATTCACGGTTACCTCGATGTTGTTTAAAAACAACACATGTGACATTTGAAAAAGTGAATTCCAAATCACTACAAAGATCTGATAAAAAAAAGTCAAGGTGATTTATTTTAATTTTCATTTTTTAGATCATGAAATACTCATGTTTATGAGAGATGTAGAAGGATACATAAAAAATCTACTGTTTTGCAATTATAAAATCTAAGAGGGAGAAAAAATAACTTTTATGACAGTTTTTAAACATACTTTTAAAAGTTTAAAAAAGAAAACATGGATTATATATTTAAATTAGTGGGTTTTGGGGACATATGCATTTTTAAAAATGATTTAATTTTAAGACATAAGCAAACCTTTCTCAATGAATTATGTATAACAATTTCCATGATCTCCTAAATCATTTATGAATTTCAATATCTTTTCTCCAAATATAATCCACAGGAAGATAGCTCCCTATGTTGTTTCCAAGACTAATGGCCTCACATCAAAGATTTGGGAGTATAATGTGTGTGGCTGGCTACATGTTCATTTTTTTTTAATGTTTAACCATAAAAAATTGCAGAGAGTTCATTTGTTATTGACAACTCCCAGGCTATTGAAATCTCAGACCCAAAGCTCTTCAGACTCACCCTTCCACCTCTCTGAACTTCTTGCTATATCAACCTCCCAGGTCTCAAGTTCTCTGAGGAAGATGAACCCTTCAAAGAGTGGAAAAGGAAGAGAATTGTTAAATAATACTATGGGTGGAAAGAACTCACAGTAAACTGTGACCTTTAATCTATAACCTTACATATCTAACGAAGTAATAGCTCTTTTAGCTTGTAAGTCACCATTTTTCCTTGATGTCAAACCTTATATTTAGCATCTCCTGTAAATATTAGAATTTGAAATAAAGGCAAGGTGTATTGGTAGAAATTTTTTGTAATTAAAATTTTATGAATGCTTCTGTCATATTTATAAGAATTTTTTTGCTTTATCAATTCACTTAAATCATTTCAAATTGGGAAATTCATCAATCAAATGAAAACTCCCTGTCGAGAAAAATAACCTCCTTGTTTTTCATCTTGCCTTGTTAACTGTAGCAGGTTGCAATCTGGATCCCCTCCAGATGTACAAGTCCTAAACTTGAAGAACTAATGGCCAACAGTATTTGGTGCTTCATAAGACTCAGAAAGTACCATATTCTTATCTCTGTGTTTTTAATAGATCGTTGATTAAACATACAGAAACAAAGTACTATTTCATTGATGATTGTTAAACATTAGCTGTTGAAAAGTCAAAGTGCTAGCATTTGAATTATGTTCATATTTTAGATATTGTTAATATTTAATCAAAAGATATCCCTGAGGTAAACCCATCCATGTTGGGTATTTAAAAAAGTACTTTCTCTTAAAACTTTCCTGAATATAAAACTTTTTCTCATTTCCTAAATTGCAAGTTTTGACACTTGCAATGAGTTATGACCCCAGAAAATGGTCATAAATGTTGAGAATGCCTTTTTGTATTAATAGCAAGATTTTTTCCTTAAAAAAAAAAAAAGGAAATTTATGCTTGGGAGGCTGGTGTTGAAAGAAGACTGGCAGTGTCAGTTTAATTTATTCTGATTCACATCATTTATCTGTATACACTGAGGTCTTCATACATACACAATTTATTCATGATTGCTAGGACAAGCAAAAGGAGGAAGGAATTTAAAGAACATTGGACTTTTTTTTTTTTAAGAAAAAAGAGTGTTAAGTCTGAAAGTGATAACAAAACGTATGTGGCAAAGAAGAACACGATGTAGAGAATAAATCACAAGAACTAACAGATGATACATTTACTTATATCACAATAATAATTTCACACAGTTTTTATTATTTTTAAAAATAAACCCTAAAATAATTATTCTGAACTCTTTTCAGTAAACAGTCACAATGATGAGATTAAATGAGCTGATGAGGCAGCTTTATGTCTGCTTCCCTCATTACTATTTTCAAGTTAAATATCACAAAAAATCATCCGGGAAAAAAGCCTGCTGCTAGTAACTTGTGAAACCATTTTGAAGATATTTCAAAATCCATGAAGTGCCAAATAGAACAATTACATTTACCTGTCCACACCCCTCCCACATACACACCTGCGGATCCAAGTTGTATAGATCTGTTCTCCAAGTTATGTCCCATAACTAGAGGATCTCATTATTTTTACCTGATCTCATTCCCTTCCATTCTATTGAACATGCATTTGGGATATCTCTATTTTAATGACACCTATTCGTGTTGTATTTTATTTTGTTCATTCAACAAACATTACAGCGTCTACTGCAAAGGATGTGGTTAAGTAATCTCTGTCAGTTTCAGGTTCTCCACTGGTAAGACAGTAATAATAACACTACCTATCTCATCATGAGTTTTGATGATTAATGTGATAATACAAAAAAGGACTGAGAATAAGGTGATCTAGTGAGTGTTCAATTATTATCAGTCATTGTCATAATCATCATCATGATTATCATTGTTCACTAGAGTTTGTTTACTGGGATATGGAACCCTCGGAGGGGGATGAGACGGTAAGGACTGTAGGAATAAGAATTGCGAGCCAAGACAGGGCTGACGTTAAGTATCCCACTTTTTAGTTTTTAATCTATAGCAAATAGGCTTAGAAACATAGATTTCAGTTCAAAACACTTCTGACAGTGAAAAGAACCAGAGGAAAGAGACTCACTCCCAGGACCTATCTTTACCTATCGACAGAAGTAGGCTTGGTCACCTGTCATAGCTGGAAAGAAAAACTTTTAGGGGTCACTCTACTTCTTACTTCTCAGTTGCTCAAATATTTCTAAGTGACAAAGAGAAGCTGGGCAGAAAAGACTTGTAGAATTTATCCAATAGGGAATATGTCATGAGCACGTGCTAATGATACAAAATTATGGTCAGATTGGGTAGGATTTTAGACATAACCACCACTTAATATCTGCCTCTTACTCACCAATTTGGATAAGTAGTGGCTAAACATTATAATCAATAAAGCCTAAACAACTGAACTTTATGCTCACCCTTGACTGATAGAAGGGCATTTCACTTTTTATTCCAAACATTCTTACCCTCCTTCATTTGAATACTTTTGTAAGTAACTGGAGAGAAGTTTCTCTTCACTGGAATGATTTCAGGAATTGAATCTCACAGTTGGGTGTGGGTAAGCAGATAGGAGTAAAAGCAGGATTTGTGAGACCCTTTAGACTATAACTGTGGGAGGTCTTTAAGAAAAATACAAAGTTACATATACAAATTCAAGGGCAATAAAAGATATGACAACACATTATAAACTTAAAAATGCTGCAAATACCTGAAAACAAAACATACAGGAAAACAGCGTAGTACTTTTTTAATTGCCTAACAAACCTCTATACTAATTTTCTTCTACATATGTGGGTTGCATAATCTGTAATTATTTCATCAAATGACAGTGATTATATAATATCTATCTCACAGTGTAGAATCTATAGCCTTAGGAGACTGTGACTTTGCACAAGTCTCAACCTTTTTTATGTCTCTCTTCAGTCTACATAAAAAAACAGCTGTAATCTGTTGGGCACTAACTATGTGCTGCTTTGCGGGCATCTCCAGGTGGCATGAGTGTTCTAGGAGAGGATGCCACGGAGCATGACTGATGGTGTGAAGGAGCACAGGTGCTATAGCTGTGCCACAGCTCATCCCTCAAACCACCGTCTGCCTATTCCCTGGTTCAAAAGAAGCTACTGCAGTTGTGGCTCCTTGTGAGCTAGCCAAGTCTGTCAACTTTCATGAAGCATCACCTGTGGCTTTCTGACAGCACTTTCCAGCTACCTCATGTTTGCAGCTGCACCCACCTGATCTCCTGGTGTCTTCAAAACCTCACATTCTCCTTTAGTTCATCTTCTGGCATCTGCTATGTACCATTCCCATCCAGCCTCTGCACACAGACTGCCTATGCCTTGCTAAGGTAAGGGATGCTGGCTGGGATCCAGGGCCTGCAGCTCAAATTCCAGCTTTGCCTTTACTTTTAGGGATTCGCGTCCTTTGCTAGTATTCTTGCCTCAAACACTTGCTGGCTTCTTGCCATAAACTCACACATTCCACAACATCAAAAGCAATCTTAGGCTTATTGGGGCTATAATGCTAATACTCACCTGACCTATTGATTTTCCTTTAACTTCTACTTCTCTTATAATGAAGTTTTGTTTTAGTGGATTTCTTTTGATGTAATTGCTCAACTCATAATAAGCAATTAGGGGCTGAGATGGTCTGACATGTTATCCCACTCATTCATGAATCACTCTCAAAACGTGTGGATAAAATTAATTTTCTTCTGTTCAAGCAATATCTAACATTTCAATTAGCACGTTCAAATTCTCCTTTGACCTTGAACTGTATTAACTGGAAAGGAATGTTCTTTGCAGATTTGAAAACAAGTTAAAGAGTCTAGACACTCACATTCTATGCCAGTGCAGTGTTTTTCAACCATTTTTATTTCACGGCACACTTGAACTTACAAACTTCCGCAATACACTTAAATTATGTTGATCAAAAAAAAAAAAAAAAAAAAAAGAATATACTTACTGTGCTTTGAACTTCTTTGAAAGTAATTTAATGATCTTTAAAAATTTTCACAGCATACCTTAGATCCTCTCAGGGCGCACTAGTTGAAATTTTACTATTCTATGCCTTGTTTTTCTAAGACCCTTTAAATTTTTATGAAAACTTCAGCTCATCATTTTGCCAGAGAAGTTTTATAAATAGATGGAGAGAAATTTTGAAGAAAAGGTACTCTTTGCTTAGGAAAAGCAGACTACCTCTAAGACTGTGCACAAGGGTTGTAATACCATCCAGAGTAGGGATGTGTTAATACATTCACAGCTCTAGATACTTTTGCCTTTGTGAGCCTCTTCCTCCATAATAAAATTAAAACTTTATATTGTACAAGTGCATGGGTATACAGAATAATATAATACAAGTTGGATTGTATTCATTTTTCCTTCTGAATTAAAAAAAACCCACATTTTCATTGGGTGCAATAAGTATGGTGGGCCCTGGGCATGGTGGCTACTGTGCCTATGGATGAATTGGTTCCACTTATCTTCACTGTTTAAAAAGTGTAGCAAAGTATTAAATAAGAAATTCAAAATGTCATGTTATTTTCTCAGCTTTGCAACTAAAAAGACTTACTGTAAAAACAAGACTATTGCTAAGTAATTCAACCATAAAGATTGCTAGATGATGAGTATAATTTGTCATATTGTACGATCTTTGTCCGTATCATTTCTTTTCTAGAAGTAAATACAATCTACTTCTAATTTATGTAAACTCAAGAATTATACCCCAAAATTGAATAGGCAAGACAAAAACCACTTTAATAATCAAGGAGATATGGGTTCTTTATCCCCTTAGGAAAAACAAGGAATCCAGCAGCAACTCCAGCATGCTGTAGCAAAGGTATTGAGGAATGTGAAGGAAGGGGGGGCGACTGATGGGCAGGTCTCTCTGACAGGCAAGGTGGGCTTCCACTGCATCAGTGACATTTCGGCACTCTAGGAAGATGCTCCTCCTCTTAACTGCTTGATGATGTTTTAACAGAGAATGTAAACTTTCATCTCCATAGCACAAATGGTGCTTATGTGAAAACCCCCAAGAAAAGCAAAGTGTTGTGTTAAATGCATAATATAGAATTAAGGACTTCCTTCTAAATCCTCCCTGAAAGTGGGTTGTGTTAATAGAAAATCTCCTTATCCTGCCCAGGTTTTGGAGTCTGGAAGAAACTATGAAAGGTCAAGATAGCTCTTTAGAAGTACAGGTCATCCATTACACCACCCTGAAAGAGGATGATAGCAGGCAGCCATCAGGGGGAGGAGAGAAAGAAGGTTAGGACTCGGAAGGAAGTATTCTGCTTCGCAATCTGGGCTGCAAGCAGGGCTACAGTGGACTTTCTGAAGTAGGATTCTATTATAAAATAGGAGTCCTGTTCTGATGTTGTTTGGGGTGTGGGCGGGAAAAGAATTGGGGGAAGCAGAAGGCACGATGGCCAAGACTAGGCCAAGAGAATAAGTGAGTGTCCCCCAGTATGATTGTGCAGGTTGTGCAGGGCTCAAAGGTACCATATCCAAGATGAGGGTGGGTGGCCAGGTGGAGAGAGATCATTTACTTTGTAGACATCCTAAGTTGGTATATTTATTAAAACAGTTTTCTTGTTGATGGTAGTAAAATGCCTTGTTTTAATAAAATCAACACATTATGCCCATTTTCTGATAGATGAGAGCCAGGTGGAAGCAGAGAGTATCTCCTATTGGCAGGAAGGTGCATGTAAGTAGCCCTGTACATCCAAGGAAAGTTGCTAGCCTGAAAGAATTCTTGTACTTTGTCCTCACTGAGGGCAGGAGTTGTGTTTTATTATTTTTTTTCCTTTCACCTAATAATAGAAGACAGTATGGGTATGACATTGAACTTTCCCTATAACCACAGTAGCCCCTGGCCACGTATGGCCATTGAGTATTTAAAATGTAGCTTGTCTGAATTGAGATATACTGTAAGCAAAAAATGCATACCTAATTTTGAAAACTAAGTGTAAAAAATATAAAATAAATCCTTAATTAGCTACTATTAATTACCTATGGAAATAACATTTTAAATATAATACATTAAATAAAATATATTTGCCTGTTTCTTTTTACTTTTTATATGTGGCTACTAAAATATTTAAAATTACATGTGCAGCTTGAATTTGTGGTTCATATTTCTATTACACAAAGCTGCCTTGGAAGGCTGACTTTAGAAAATGTCTGTGGTAACAATTTATAAAATAATTATTTATATTATAGCTAATTTAATGCCATTTAATTGACATAATCCTAATTTATCTCAAATATTTTGAAAATAACTACATGAGGAAAAGTCCAAAATGGATTAAAGAAGAAAATTTCTGGAAAAAATGTAGGCTCCTTCTTGGCAGAGATGGGTTAAGTTAAAAAGGAGAAATTTTTAACATTTCAGTGGCTTAGCATCTTGCACACATGATCTACAAGTTTTTATTTGGAGGTGAGAGTTGTAGAAACTTTACTAGTGCAATTTAAGTAGCTTCGTTAAAATGGTAATTACAGTTTCATGTTTGTTACAGATTGTTGTTGATTTGATCATTTCAACATCTATACTGACTATTCTGTTGTACAGTTTGCCTGTATATTAATGAGAAAGTAAACATTCTAAAAGTACACCAGCAGACTATACTCAATCAGCTATGGATCCTCATTAAACACTACTGCCTGGGTATATACATTTTATTCAGCACCACAGTTTCATTTGTGAGGGATGAGCAAAGTGGGCCAAATGAGGGCCAACATACTCCATTGAATTCGGACTGTGCTCACTTTAAGTACAAATAATCTTGCTTGGGAAGGATCTGGTTGCCAGGTCAGGACAGGCTGAGACTGAAGCTATTTCTACTACCCAGCCAGGTCCAGTTTTGAGAGCCTGGGGGGCGCTATAGGAGGTCAAGATAATTGTGTATAGAAGTACATAGGTTATCGGTTTACCCTCTGAGTGGGAGGGAAGAGCTATCCATTTAGTCAATGAGGATGGACTTGAAAATTTTGTACAAAAATGTGTGTGTGTGTGTGTGTGATAGAGAGAATTTTCTAGAATTTTCTAAGGACCAGATATTACTGCTGACATAAAATACCATCTATATTGAGATTTTCAGGGCTGAATCAAACTATGGATGACCTAAAAATTGGGAATGATATATTAAATAGTAATGAGAATGCGGGAGAATTTTTTTATTCTGCCAATATTCAGTGTTCTACTGACAGGTACTGATTACATAAAAATAATTTCAAAAATATCAGAGAAAAGACATTTCTATTCAGACTTCAGATGGTACAATCCCAGAAGGGTTGCATGAAAATTTTAGTATTCATTTCTGCTGCAAGTTTTATGATAAAAAGTTATTACATGTTTGAGTGGATGTCAAGAGAGGGCTGTGAATTTAACAATGAAAAAAATCATTAAAAATCCTTAAATAATCATCATTTCTTTCCAATAGACCAAATGCTTATAAAATGAGACAGTTTAGTTTGATAATCAGAAATCTACTATAGTAAAAACACACCTGGAGTTCTTCTTAGCTGCTAGTCTTTACCTTGGTCATCAAACGTAGTGCTTTTTGGTTTTATTTATTTATTTATTTTTTGGCTGATTATTATTATTAGCATTAGTATTTCAGTTTTTAATTGGAATTTACCTCTATTTTATCTATTGTAATGACAGATATGTTTGGTTTTAGCTCTGGAAAGAAGAATTAGTTTCCTTGCAAGTGACTGCTGGTTAATATCTTTTGGCTGGAAGGTGAATCCTTTGGGATGCCTTTGATTTCAAGTTTCAAAAACTCAACACAAAAGACTTAAACAGAAAAGAAATGTATTACCCTGTTGCATTCAGCTGGACCTTCTGTGGGTCTCCTCCTCAGAGTCCATGGCTTCCTTCAGGGTTTCTCCCTACAGCTATGGCAGCCCCCTCTCCCACTTCAACAAAATTCCTTGTTTTATAGTTCATTAGTCTTTTATGGTCCATTTCAAAGCTGCCTCCTAAATTAAGCCTCAGTTATTGACTCACTTTGGCTTACCTTTCCCCAACTCCACTCAGCATGACTGGTCAGGAATGTAACATCCATATAGAAGAACAATTGCAACTGGGATGCTGTTATAGGGGCCATCTGGGTTGGCTAGATGAACTATTGGTGGAGAAGTGGCTTTTCCCATTTCTCTCTAAACCTCCAGTGCAGGCTGATCGAACAGAGAACTAAAACATTAGATGTTAGAAAGGAAGCCTACTTACCAGATGCTGACACAAGTAGAAATTGGCACTAGGTGCTTCCATTCTTCCCTATGGACTCAATCCAGGGTGCCCTCTTGTTGAGGGTAGTCTTTCTCAAGGTGTATGCAGCTTTTGCCAGAGCTATAAGTAATCCCTCTTGGAAAAGAACTATTTTTGCTATTGAGTCCTCATACTTAGATGTTTCTTCTAAGACATCTAATGTCCTTCTAAGATGGAGGACATCATGAGTAGGATTAGGTCTCAAAAGGCCATCTAAGCTTGCAGAATATGCACAACAGCCATCATTCTTGTTACTAGGGCCCTATACTATTTTGTTAGATAGACCTGCTCCATACTCTGAACTTTCTAAAGCAAGCCTGACCCTAATTGTTAAAAAAAAAAAAAACAAACAAAAAAAAAAACAACCAAAAACCCAAAACTAAAATCATCATGCACTAGCTTTTGTCTCAGCAATCCAATAAAACCATTGTTGTCAAGGTTACACAATCTCAGTGCTGGCTAAATCTAAGGAATTCTTCTCTGCCTTTAATTTAGTTGGTTTCCTGGTGACGTCTAACATCATTGTGAGTGTTAACACACTCTTCCTTTGCCTTTCTTGACATCATACTCTCCTGTAATTAAAAATGTATACATTTGTTTGGCTTTATCTGATACAACTTTGCCTATATTTTTATTTTTCCACCTTTCTGAACCACTTTAAGACATATCTCTCATCTACAGCATAGAGTTAGATATTGCTTTATAAGCCAACTTGAAATTCTTTTCTTATAATAGGGGTGGGATTTACCTCTATTTTATCTATTATAATAACAGATGTGTTTGGTTTGAGCTATTTAAAGAAGAGTTTAGCTGATAGGAAAATCATTTGGGTGCCTTTGACTGCAAGTTTCAAAATCCCTAAACAAAAGACCTAAACAAAAAGGGGATTTATTATCTTGTGTAACAAAGAAGTCCAGAAGTCTTTTATATTTTGCATCCTGCTACATGTACACACATACACTCATATACACATATGTATACACACACATATGAAAGAGAAGCATATGTGTTTCTCTATATTTTTCCCTATTTATCTGTTCATTTGTTTTCCTAGACACATTTAGAAAGGTATGTATTTTTGTTCTACAGGTTACTTGTAATTGTATATACTATTTTTAGACTTTAATTCTCTAGACATTATCTTTTAGTTCTTTAATATGTGAAATGATAACATTATCATATTTCTCCTTCCTTGCTTCTTTTCTTTTGGCCCTCCACTGTTCAATTTTGGTCAATATATTAATATTTCTAATTTTGTGCATTTTAATGCTCTTATACATGAAATACTTGTTTTGTCAACTTATTGTGAGTTCTTTGACTACCCCTTCTTACATCTGAAACTCCTTTTTTCTCTCTTCCTCTTCCAATTTTGGATAGGGATGTGATTAAAGTTTTTTAGGGCAGATAGCATGTCATCCCAATCTCTACACTTGCTTCAGGATTGGTTCTACAGTTAAATACATTCCATAGTCACTGCCATTCTTTTAGCTTTGGGTTATGGAATTTGACAAAATTTACACAGAAATTGTGAAATTTTGTGTCAAATTTTGGTTTAAATTCCAGCTCTATCACCTATTTTCTGTGTAATTGGGGGCAAATTCCTTCGCCTAAAGTATGTCCATACATTTAAATGATAAACTATATTGAAAGCAAAAAAAATAAAAACAGTACACAGAAAAAGTAAGCAAAATATAAAAACTAAGAGGTAAAAAGGAAACATAACAAAATAGGAATAAATGGGTAAGTTTCCATTTCTCTCTACATTTGCACCAGCATCTACTGTTTTTGAACTTTTTAACAAAAGCTATTCTAACTGGATTAATATCTGGGACTCAAGAATTACAAAAGCAAGCCATGTAACCTAAAATATTTGCACTCCCTTAATTTTTGAAACAAAAAGGATAAATATACGAAAGATCCTAGAATAATTAGCATATAGCATGTAAAAATAAAAGTGATTTTAAAATTTTTATATGGGGACAAAAGATTACATATTTCTTGATAAGATATTGGCAAAGCAATAATAAAATAAAAAGAAGCAAGAGATTAATAAGCCCATGGAGCATTAACCTCTTCTTCAAAAAAGGCATTAAAACAGCAGGCTAAGTTGAAAATCATTAGAAATAATCTGCACCCTTGGAATAAAGTCAGCCATAGATTCCAGCAGAGTATTTAATTCATTTGATCTCCCAAGGTATGTGTTTTTTCCAAGAGGTTTCTGGTTTGGTTTTCTTGGCTGGTGTGTAAATCATTTGAGATATCTTCAACTGCCAGTTTCAGATAACCCATTCCCAAATAGCTTAAACATAACAGAGAGGTCCATAGGGTGGACTCCCATAGGGAAAATAGGGTGTTAGTGGCAAGATTGCTCATGTCAGTGGCATCATGGTTACACCAGTTCTTTTCCATCTTTCTCCACTGCAGCCATTCGAATCATATAAGCCTTTTCCAAGGATGGTCCTCTCAGGGATGCTAGATGGGTGAAACAGCACTAAACACCACATCCTCATACATGCACAAGAAAGGCCAGGAGAAACCAACCGTTCTTTGTGGGTGTTTTAAGGAATGTGCGATCCTTTCCCAGGGACCTCTTTTTCAGACTTTCCCACAAGTATCAATGGCTGGAATTGTGCTGTGTGCTCACTGCAAAACCAATCATTGGTGGGAGAAATGCAATTAGAATGATTGTTCTAGAATATTCTAGATTCTCCTTCAGCTCATAGCTAAAAAGGGTCACAGACTTGCCTGAAGCACATAGCCCCCCAAACTCAGCTAAAGGAAAAAGGGGACGATTGACCAACAGCATTTGTTATAGGCAGAGACAGAAGAGAAATACCCTACCCTTTATCCTCCATCAGTCTGCTTCTTACTTTTACCATTCTCAAATACCAAGGAGGACTAGAATGTGCTGGGAGGAGACAAATCATTTCATTGTTTTTGCATGCATCTTATAACAGCAGGTTGCTATTGGGAATAAGTTACTACCATTAGGCATAACTTTTCCATATAATGAATGGAACACTGGATTTTATCAATGACCAATGTTAAATTATAAAAGTCTTTATGAGTCAATGAAAAGACTTAAAGTCTTCATCCTAGAAATATCTATGCTAGATGGATATTTACACCCATACATGGAGACAGTCACACTCACAAACAAACACCTGTGACTCTAGTGAGACAAATAAATATTAAGCACCAGTTAAAAACATGCATTTCCAATGGCTGAAGAGACCCCAAGATCATATTTACAGAAACATATCCACGTTTAAAATTACTGCCTAGATTTCCATGAAGAAAAGGAAGACACAAAGGCCATCATAAAAGCAAAATTTATAGATCATTAGTAATAGGTCAGGTACTGGACCATGCTCCTCACATGCAAAGGCAGATAATACTATTGTTTTCATTTTGCAAAAGAGGAATTATGAGGCTAAGAGGATAAGGACATTGCTTAAGTCACTATGTGAATGAGTAGTAGGGCCCAAAACTGAACCCAGCTTGGACCACCTGTAAAGCTCTGTGGTTGACCTTTGCCCCTACCCTGGAAAGATGGTGGGAACAAGGGTCCCCTGAAATGTTTCCTCTCTCTTTAGGGTCCCTAACCACTCCTGAAGATCTATGTGGTTGGTACATTAATAGATTATCATTGCTGCTTGAAAAGGATCAAATTATATTTTGAGAAAATTACATGTGAACCTTTATAGAGGTTCTCTATAAAGAACAAATTATAAATTCTTCTTTTACTTTTTGAAAATAGAAAACATTTTAGGCAGTTTTTATGTAATGAAATGCTTTAATAGCATGCACGTTTATACCATTTCTATTAGAAAAGATGTTTTTGTTGTATTCTGTGAAATAATCTTCCCCCAAAAAGAAGGTTCTCTTTGAAATTTGTGAAAAATTTATTTGGAGAAAAAAATTCACCTAGATTTTTTAAAAAAGAGTAGCAATACTACGATTTAAAAAATATTTTTTTAAATGTTTCTCATGAAAGGCTTTAAAAAGTAAACGCTAAATTCCTTGTTAATGAAACCGAGTAATCATAATATCGTTAAATCAGTAGCTCAATTTTTTAGAAGGTTTGGGATGTCCAGCATATTTAAGACAAGGTAGGACTCAGATGATGACACTTTAATTGTTTCAATGCTTTGCAACCCAATGATATATAATTTATATGCTTTATATCAATACTTCAAAATTGGAGTAATACTTCAAAAGTGGGATAATATTTTCCATGTTTTACGTGCTTAATATAAATTTCCAAAGATAAAACACCTTCTTATGAAGCATGGTTTCCATCTAGGTCTCTCAGAATGTAAGAGTCACAGGATAAACACACTATTTACTGTGTGTATGTGTGTAGGGGGTGTGAGTACCTACATGCACGTTGTGTTTATGTCAATGGGTAATCTGATAATCATATTAAATGCTGGATTCAAGAGAAACTCTTAGTCCTGGGAATCTAGAGTTAAGAATTTTATTTTAATTAAATAAAATATACTGTGAAGTTACTCTGAACCATCTTTAATGAAATACACAATTGTTATGGTCCTGCCTGGTAATTAGTTGTAAGTCATTAGGAATTTATAAAAGACTATCATTTCATCAGCATTCATTCTACACCATCTATTTAAATAAAAAAATTTCATGAAATTTTCCCTGAATAATTCTCCCTTTCTCTGTCTCCACTTTTTCTCTTTTCCTCTGTCCTTCCCCAAGATACAGGATCCCCAATCCTAGATCCTGCCCCAGGACTCCCGTTCATCTCTCTCTACCCCTTCCCATCCTTATCAGGGGATCAGCTAATTGGAAGCACCAGGCCCTGGATTCTGCATGCCTTGGAGCCATGCTTAGCAGGCACCATTTAGAAGATGCTAAATATGCATCTTCTGCTTACTTTGGAGGGATCTTTGTGACATGCCAATCATGTTGGGGTTGAGAGACAAAGAAGAAACCAGGCCTGAGGCAGAAGGGTGGTACTCCAACCCCCTACTGGAGAGAAAGGGCTTAGGTAATGGTTCTGGAACCCTAGCATTTGACACATTAGGGTCAAGGGAAGGAGAAGGTGCAGTAATGGAGATGAAATCTGGGAAAGGAGGCAGGCAGAGCTGCCTATGGGGCCCAGCACCTCTGTAAGAAACTCTGGTGTGTGCACAGGCTCCTGAGACATAGCCTCTGGCACATTTAGCCACAGCTCCTCCTCAGGGAAGCTGGGGGATGGAAGGAGAGGGAGGTCAGAGCTGCCCAGCTTTCCTCTCCAGCCCCTGCCAGCACACAACACCTACCTTCTTGGGGAGATCTGACAGATTAGTGCCTAATCTTAGCTCTGGCACTTTCTAGCTGTATGACTTTAGATCAGTGTTTTTCAACCATTTTTATCTCATGGCACACTTGAATCTATAGTCAAACTTCGGTGGCACACTTAAATTATGTTGATTTAAAAAAAAAAAAAAAAGAAAAAAATAGAGTGGAAGAAAAGAATATATTTACTACGCTTGGAACTTCTTTCAAAATAGCTTAATGATTTTAAAGATGGTCACAGCACATCGGTTGAAAATCACTGCTTTAGATAGTCAACAGTCTTTTTGAGCCTCAGTTTCTCCATGGATGGCATGGAAATACCACTTTCTACATAGTTATTGTGAAAATTTTATTAAAAGATGCACACAAATGTCATGTAAAACAGAACAGCCTCTTGATATAAGATTTTTTTATTTTCCTCAACTCTGAAGCATAAAGGTTTTCCTTCCTATCTCTGGCTTTGCTCAATTCCCCCCACTTGCATTTATTTCATTTCACTTCTGAGGATGTTAAAAATAAATGTGCAAGGGATTGGGAGTGAATAAATCCAAGACTGAATAGATGAGGGTGAGGGTGGGAATTTGGATACTTAAGGGAAGAGTCATATCTTGATGTGTTTGCATTGCTAGAAATAATAATTTAACAAGCTTAAAACCAATATTCAATTGTTTATTATACATAGGTTAGAAATAGAATTAAGAAAATGATTGCAGATGATGGGCAAAGGGAACAGAGACGGGAGAGAAGTGGATCAGAGAAAAGCATGGATACATTCAGACCACAGGATCCATACGGAGAAATCTATAATCTGTTGCAAAATGCGCAGCCTGAAAACCTGGCCCTTTCAGACACGAAGACTGTCTTGCTGAGGCTTTACCCCTCCCCAAGGCAAGGGATTTGGGCCCCAGGATATTTGGGCACTGGAGGCAAGGCTCTCTCAAGACTGCTCTCTCAAAGGGAGTGAGTAGAGGGGTTTGGGAGAGAAAAGGACAACCTGGAAACAGCACCAACACTTTGAGCTCATAGGAGAGAAAAAGTCTCTCAGGGAGGTGAGGGGAAGGTGCCTCTCCCCTCCTATTTCTCAGAAGGCTTCCCGGAGGCTCAATCACTTCTCTTAGGGTTTGTGTGGTCAGCCTTGACATCCTGCACCTGGACTGTGTTCTTGTCCCAGGCTTTGTTTGTGTTAGGATCAAAAGTAATGTAGAGTGATAAAAGTAAGAAGTAAATCAATGCAACTAAAGTAGTTAAAGAAATAGTGTGGTTAGAAAACACAAGCCCAATGAGAACCATGACTTAAGGGTTTAGCCTCCTCTCATTTAATGTATGTAATATAAATGGAGCTAGCTTGGAGCGGGGGGCTGCCACTGGTCCTCAAGCTTGCTTGGAGCTGGTCAGTCTCCCAACCCAGCTCTTTAAAAAACTTTCTCTTTGTGTCTTGACTATTCATATCCCTTCATCCTCTGCTCTCTCTGCCAGTCACTGGGAAAGAACTCGCACGGTAGTTTGGGGCTGGTCCCCAACACTTTGGTTCCTTCCAGTTGGGTGAGGGAGAGTGTGAAGTTGTGGGAGAAGTGGTGTCACAGTGGAAGGCAGAGGCATCTGGGCATCTTCAAGGCACAAGAGCATATCCTATGAAATGGGAGCTGAGAATATACCACATTTCTAAGGTCCCTGACTAGACACCGTCCCCTACCATCAGGTCCAATGAGCCAAAGGTCATTGGCAATGAGAGCCAAGACTGAAGTGGTAAGCTAGGGAGTTGGGGGAGGGAAGGACAATTCTGCCCCCTACACGTTTAGCCCATCATTTGTGTCAAGTGCTGTGGGCTTGTCTGTCAAAACAGATGCTGGACTTACCACCGCACAGCAGGAGGCCTCCCCTCAAAATCCATGTCTGGTGTTTAAGGAGAGCCCAGCTGAGTCTCAAAATCAAATTGGTTCTCTCAGAGCATTTTGGACCCAGAGGACAATTCCTAGCTCCTTTTAAAAGTGCCTGGTGATTTTTCTTCCCCTGTTCAATTTTTCTGTTTAACAATCTGCATTAATATTTTAGGAGCATTAGGTGGCCGGTGCCTTGTTGGTACTTTACTCCCCAGGATGGAAAAACTCTTTTCTTGGAATTGGATTGCTTTGTGCAGTTTAACAACCTGTGTTAGGCTACAAGTTGAGCAATATTGCCCTTGTAATTACCTTGCCATCGCCACCAGACAATACATGAGGACCCAGCTGCTCTGCAAAAGACCCATTCAACTGTGACATTAAACAGATGTCATGATCCATTTCAACCCAGTCACCCCCAGACAGTCAGCACCCCCTCAACATCTCTCCCCACTTCAATAACAACAAACAGGTTATTATTTAATAGAACATACAAGGTAAAAAGTTAGAGACCATTCACGGAAAATATGTCACTCCCAAATTTGCACAGGGCTTGCAACGAAATAGTTGCACGTTTCCTTAAACCCAAATGATTTCATGTTTATGCCTTATTTTTCACTAGTAGTTTCGGGGGGAGGGGGTGTTAGTAAGAAGATTCTACCTCAAATAAGAGGTTTGGGCTTTGGTATAAAGCGTCATTAAAAAGTACAAGAGCACATTTCCTTTTCATTGCTAAAGAAAAAACTTAAGAAAGTTGCAAAAGGCCAATGGCGTTGCACAGGCGTTGCAAAAGGCCAATGCTCCCGCTCGCCCCCTCTCCGCAGTCCTCAGATGCGACAGCGCACGAACGCTGGGACCAGCCCAGGGCTCCGCCGCAGGCCGCCCGAAGGCTTGAACGCGGGACGCGGTGGAGGGGACCTGCTAGGGGAGAGGGGACCTGCGTTCGTCTTCCTGATCTCGCTCCGTGCCTCGCCCTCGCCGCTTTGCTGGAGCTGATTTACTCCCCTAAAGCCCCGGGATGCAGGAGCCCTAAGCTCCAGCTCCCCCGGACGCGGCCGCTGCTCCCCCAAAGCCACTCGGTTTCTTCTCCCACCTGCGTTTCCATTTTCTTTACAGAGCACGAAGCCAGCCAGCCCCCCCGCCCCGCTCGGTCCGCAGGTGCCTCCACAGAATCACACTCTGTACCTTCTGAGGCTGCAGGGGAGCCGCTCCGACGGCCAGACACCGGGTGATCCCGCCCCATGGGAGGGACGGCGGGCGGGGCTGGCGCGACTGTCCCCGCGGCTCCGGGGTCGCCCACGGTCTGCGCCCCGGCCGGGTAGCGGCGGTCTGCGGAAACGTTCCCGAGCGCTGGTCGTCCTCTCCCCGAGCACGGAGACGCGGTGGCCGGCCGCCCGGACGCCCTTCCTCCGGGCGCGGCTGCAGACCTCCCCGGCCAGCCCTCCTGGCCAAACAGCTCGGGGCTGCGGACAGAGTGGGGCGGTCTGCAGCGCGCGCCGCAGCCCCGGATCGGGGGTCGACCCTGTCTCAACACTGAAGGGAGCGCGGAGAGCAGGGCAGGGCCGCGCGCCCCAGCCTGCCGGGTTACCTCGGCCACACACAGCGCAACGCCTCCCCCAGTCAGCGCCCCGCTGTGGGCCCCGCTCTCTTCCAGAAGCTGGGGGCGCCTTCGGGATAAAATCCCACAGCAACTCCGCTCCCCTGGAGCTGTCCCCCACCCCGAGTGTTCCCGTGAACATCTGTAGGTGTTTTTTGGCTGAGCAGTTAAGAAATAGAAAGTTGACCTTCTTTGTATATCGATAAATGTTTATTGATGTCTCATAGGTTATATAAGGAAGGGAGGGAAGGAACCAAGGAAACAGTTTCTTCTTCGTTCTTTCTTTTTAAGTGAACGTTGGCTGAGCCTGATTAAATCTCTTCGGTATTCCCTAAACTAACTCCACCCAGACACACTGCTTGGTGGTTCTAGCCACTTCAGATCTGCTGGGCCTTAGTTTCTGCTTAGTTGCTACTTCAATGAAGCTGGACTCAACTTTTAGCCAAGGGAGCCTTATAGGGTTTTGAAGACAGGCCACCTTGCATTCCATCCCAGCCCCAACACTTACTGTTAGACACATGACCGGGGGCAGATTCTTTACTGTGGCTAATCCTCACTTGCTCCTTTCCCACAACCAGAAAGCTTCCCTGCTAGGGATCCCAGGAGGCTTTACTGGCTCCACATATGCAAAGCCAGAGGTCTGGCAGGTAGTACAGTAAGTGGCACCTATGATAATTACAGTCATTATAGCATCTTTTAGACTCTTTCCTTTACCTACATATAACAACAGTGGTCACAGTGGCATGCTGAAATATATTCATATTTAATTGGATAAATCAGAAAAATATTAAAGATTGGAGAAACTGGTTTCAAAATTCAACAGATCAGAATTTTAAGAACCAAGGGTAAACCGATGATCGTATATTTCAAAACTGGAAGATACCTTATAGTTAGTGTTCATGCAAAATGACATTGTCTCTAAATGAGTACGAGCTCTAAATTTTCTTTCAGAAAAAAAAAAGGGGGGAGGTGAGTATGGGAGATAGAATTTAGCTACAATTTAGAGCTCAACATGGGAGATTTCAAAGCATCTCTGAAGAAAGTAAAACAAACACTTGACCCATCTTTTAGGCTGATTATCTAAACCTCTACAACATCCTTGTGGGAAAGTATTTTCCATTCCTTTGATAATATAACAATGCAGTCCACTATGAATTCATATATCTTACATTTTTTAATGTAAGGTTAAATTCTTGAAGTTTATTTTCCTGTTCAACTTACCTACTTCTGAGCATATTTTGAGTTCTTTCCAAGTAAACCCAGGGTGGTTTGTCTTGTGCTCCCACTTGTAGACAATACATCTTAAAAAGACAAGTATCTGCACTGCTAGTTTTGCTACTTTAATTTTTGTTTTAGTGATTGATAATGATGAGGATGATGATGGCAACAATCAATTATATCTAATTGTTTACTTTAAATGACACATAAATAAATCTTTCTGTTGTTGCCATCCTGTGGTTTGTCAAAGGGGTTTCCTGGGGACCCTGGGTTGGGGGTCGATAAAGGCAATGATTGCTGGTGATACCGTAATTTCACTCTTCAGTAGGTCTTTGGTCTCAGGTATTCAAAGAATGAACCCATGGACCACAGATCAGTGCTAAGATAGGACTTTTATTAGAAGTTAGAAAGGAATACAGAAAAGCACCAGAGCTTCTGGGAGAGGGAAAGAATTGAAGAACTCCCTCTGCAGTCTCCACGTGGGCTCTTTTATCTAGGAGTTTTAAGAGGATTACACATGGCTGGCAGTTTGTCCTTTATAGTCTTTGTCCCTGAGAAGGGATTAGGGCATGTGCTCCTACCCAAGGTGGAACCACCCAAAAACCCATCACAGGATGCTTTGTTTATGATCTTATCAGAGCAGAGGGTGTGTCCCAAAAAAGGCAGTCTGCTTGTGCCTGGAAATGGTGGTGTGACTTCTGAGTTCACTTGGGCCTAGAGAATGGAGGGCACCCTGTCTAGCCCTGAGTGGTGGAATCCTGTATCACTAGGGAAATAAGGAGACTTTATAGCAACTTAATGCATGAAGTCTGGGTAGCCTGGAGAGGCATACAATAACTCACACACCAATTGGCAGCTTGAGACAATGCAGAAACCTTTTAGTAGTTTTTAAAACAAAGCATGCATGCAACAATGTAAAGGTGACAAAATTTAGAGATTGAATTAAAAGAATTTCAAGCCCCCAGGAAGACTGGGTAAAAAGGCAATGGCTGGGTAATCAGGAACATAGGGTAGTGAGTTTTCAACCATGGTGATAACACATTTAGAAAGGGGGAGGGGAAAATAAATTTCATCCCTGGAGGACAAACAAACCATCTTCCCTAATCTAGCTGCCAATCAGGAGTTGAAAGCGCTCAGCTCCAGACACCTGATTCTCTGCAGGGATAGGCACCTCTGTGTTCCTTTCATCTTTGGAAGTCTTGATAAGGAGCAACGCCACCCCCACCCCCCATCTCTATGCTGGGTAGAGAGATCAGCCTGTCTATCTCTTTCAGTGGCTTAGTATTTCCAGCCCAGTATGTTGAACTGTATTTTATGAGATACTAGAAATTAAAAGGCCTGTGCTTTAGACCATTATTTAGGAAAATATTAGTATATGAGATTTAATTGCATTCTTGTTTATGTTTTACAATTTCCATAGCTGTTGATGAAGAGTATGTGGCCTCATCTTATATTTTGGCACTACTCTTACATATACTTTAAAAAGTATCAATATGTTATTTGTAATAACTCTGGGAGTTACATGGGTTGAGTGTTACCCAATTTTGTTAACAAGGAAACTGAGGTCAATGCCAAAATAAACCATAGACAGTAAAATAGAAACTAATCCAGAAATAGAATCCCACCCAGTTCTCACCCTGAGCCTTGAGCTCTTTTATGAGGTCATGGTCTTCAGAAAGCACTAGGGGAATAAGAACATTGATTAAACCCTGCCCTTCTAACACTGGAGCCGTTTTTTTCCGAACCAAAAACTGTGTAGACAAGATGGGTGTGGGTAAGGGAGGAGGGAGATGGGCAAGGGTGTAGGGGTGATGAGACAAACCACATAAAGTTACCCGTGGTGTGCGATACAGGAGCTGCTGCTGACCGGCTTGTGTCCCACTCAGGATACATATAGATTTTTAACTATGTTTATCAGATAAACTTTTTTGGTGAGAAAGCCAAGCATGGTGATACAACCCTGTAATGCTACCACTTTGGGAGGCCAAGGTGAGAAGGATCGCTTGGGGCTAGGAATTCAAGACCAGCCTGGGCAACACAACATGACCTTGTCTCTATCAAAAATACATATATATATATATATATATATAAGGAAAAGTTAGGTGGGTGTGGTGAAGCAGGAAGATTGCTTGAACCCAGGAGTTCAATGCTATAGTGTGTTATAATCATGCTACTGTACTCCAGCCTGGATTTTTGGTGGGGGTCATTAATTTTGGTTTTGCAAAAAAATAAAAAAAGAAATTAGCACCATTACTAACTCTACATGCTGATGAAAATGTTAATAATTCGAAACAAAGTCGGATTAAAGATGGCGGCTGAGTAACAGCTTCCCTGTAACTGGGCCTGGCGAATCTGGGGAGACAAGACTCCAGACATCTCTGGCCCGTGGGACCTGCCTACAATCATCCCTTTGAGGACACAGAGAGCCAGCAAGGGACTTCTGGACCCCAGGAGGAAGACAAAAACAGTGGAAAACTGGCAAGTGGCTGCGTGTGTTTGACCAACCTAATCATGCCGGCAACCGTGAGTACAAGCAGCAGTGAGATTGCAAACTGGAAAGGCCTTACCTGTGAACTTTTTTGGTGTTCTTGGACTTGGCGCTCAGTTGAGCTGCATTGGGGAGAGCTTGAGCAAAAGTGTGGAGAACTTTGGGCATTGTCTGGGGCCCCAAAAGGAGCCACTGAGCTGGGCTAAG
>CAUYPK010072849.1:0-18637 GCA_963574355.1 Loris lydekkerianus | reverse complement strand
AGAATTTCTTTTCTTCTCTTTTCTAGATCTTCTTGGAGTGTTTTGATCTTGTTTTGCACGATCTCAGATCTGTTGGCATAAAAGTAGCACTTCTCCTGTAAAAATAAACAGATGCCTCCCTTTTTGGCAGTTAATAGGACTTATCCCCTTCTTGTCACAATCCTATCTATCTGTCCAGAAAAACAAAACAAAACAAAACAAAACATCATTTTTACCATAAGGACATTTGCACTCAAATATTTATTGGTTTGTTGTTATTGTTGTTGTTGTTGTTGTTTGTTTGCTTTTTATGGCAAACTTTCTTTTGACCTCTTGACTTTCCTTTTCCTGATTCCTTTGAAGTGTCAGCATTTTTTTACCTCTTAGTTTTCAATTTACTCACAGACCTCCAGAGCTCTAACATATTAATAGACCCTTCTAAGCTATATACCTTCCTCCTCAACTTGTCATGAAATATCTCAAATAGCTCTAATTTAAATGCATGTGCCTGATTTTTTATTCTTACCTTAAATGTATTTGTTTTGAAATAAGTGAGAATACGGTTAATTTTTCAAAATAAGAACAAAGATGTATATTTATTAGAAAAGTAAAATTAATTTGTATGTTTTAAAATCTGAATATAGGTCAACTATAATTTTTTTTTTCTTTGCATGTTGTCTGTTTTATCTAGAGTCATGAGTTAAGAGTTAGCACAACCATATTTTTTGGCACCAAATTTCCTTTTACCCTGTAGGTCCTATCTGTCATTTTAAAAAACACACTTACTATAACCTTTATCTTGGCTCTTTTCCCAGATTCATGCATACTTGCTACATTGCTGGAGTAATTACTTATATGTTTTATTGGATGGTTATCTTTCTAACTCCGTCACTTATTGCTAATTCTAAAATCCTATGGCATAAAGCACATATGTCACCTTCCTCAAGGTCATTGTTGGCATTGGATCTATGGCCAAGTACCTTACCTGTTAATACTGACAACATTGTAAACTGATCATACTTCATACCATTGAGATGCTAATTTACACTGTGTCCTTTGAATATGTCATTATTTTATATGATTATCTTGAAAATTTTAACTCTTCTAAAACCTACCAAAGCAAAGTTTTGTGTTCTAAATTTAATTCCAAAGAGTTCTTAATTTGCCCTTTAAACATATATAGTTGTTTGAAATTTATAACATCTTTCAAAGTTATTACATAAAGAGTCAATCTATATAGTACTTTTTTAATCATGTGCACTTTAAAAGTGTGGAGTGTCAGATCAATGTAAGCTAATATTCTGTGCAGGGATTGCAATAAAGTTAGAAAAGAAATTCATTTTAAATTTAGTTAACAATTTTAAGATGATTTAAAACAATGTTTAATATACTGCAATTGGGCTTTCTAAGTATTCTTTCATACATATATTTGTTATATACGTGCAAAGTAATTTTATCTTTTAAAGAATACAGATTTTTTTTTTACTTCTTTGCTTGCATTCTTTTCACCTAATTCTCTTTTCTCTTGAAGTCATATGAATTTTAAGCTACCTCTTAGTATATTTTTGTATATTTTTCTCAAAGCCTATATGTTTTTACACAAATATAGAGCTTATATTTATATAGCATAAAAAATATGCTTAACATGCCTGGATGGGTGTGAATAGCATTTAAATACATAAGACCTCACATATCAAAATCTCGAAATTTTCCCCTTAAAGTAGGAACACACTTGGACAAAGTCTATTTTAACTAACTTTTTTTTACTTAAAAATATTTTATGCATCTGTCTTAATGTTAAATGGAGGTTTCAGAATTATTATATTCAGTGACTGCCTAATATACTCGTTTACAGCTCTACCATAATTGTTTTAATTGCTCATATGCTTTTTCTTTTTTCTTGCAGTTTTTGGCCAGGGCTGGGTTTGAACCCACCACCTCTGGCATATGGGGTTTGTGCCCTACTCCTTTGAGCTGCAGGCATCGCCCTACCCATATGCTTTCAACACTTCATTTTTCAAATTTTTCCCAGCACAAAGCATGTTTTGTTCCTTTTCAACAGATACTATCCATTTGTGATGCTTATTTTTTAAAGAGGGGCAGATTTCCTTGGAATGCATTTGCTCTATGGAAGGACATATGTTGAAGGGCATATGCTATGTTGAATGACAAATTGTTTTCGGGAAACTAACTATTGTCATTAGCACCAGTAATATGTGAGAGTGTTGTTTCCTTTAAGCTCTGGCAGAAATAAGGTGTATTAGGCCTTTTTCTCTTTTGAGGTACAAGATGTAACATCATTAATACTGAAATTGGCCTGAGTGATACATATATTTATTGAGAATTTTGATTGTTTTCTGGAAACTTTCTCCACAAACATTAACTCTTTTTCTGTTAGATTGTGCCTATCTTACCAACTTACAAGAGCACATTTTCAATTATAAGTATTGAGTTCTGACAATGTTCATATAGGTTATTAAAATTAAATATACACACATGTCTGGTATTTTATAATTATACTATGTAATGCAGAATGTGAAATATTTTAACACAATTAAATAAAATTTTTTACATATTTTCTAAAGCCACAATCAAATAAGACTTTAGGTAAGTAATTTTTTTTTTTTTAAATTGTGTTTTTACTTTGTTCTTCTAATATTAGGTTGTTAAATCCGAAATGTCAGATATCTAATCAAAAGTTTAGTTTATTCAGAATCAAAGAAGGGGAAATGCAATTAATCAAAGTATGTGCCTGACTATTGACACAGTTTTGCCATCTTAACAGGAACTTGTGCATGGCAGTGCAGTGAAGAAGCCTGGAGAGGTAGTGGCAATGAAATGACAAAAGACATTTCCCAGGACTTGTTGAGAAATGAATACTTTCTTTGTAATAACTGATCCAAAGCCTGAAAGCAGTGGCAGCCAGTTAGTGAAGGATCTGGTGAGTATAATGGATGGCAGGGCATTTTCAAGCCCAACTTCTATAGTTTGAACAGCACTGTTTGTATGACAGAGTTGTCATGTGTGGGGATTGGCCTGTCTCTGTTGACCAATCTCAAGCAGCCTCTTCTGATCATCCCATTGGTTGTAGTAGACATCTGTGGGAATAGACAGATCAGATTTCATGAAGCTGTAGTGGATAATATCAGTGCTACACCACCAAACAGACATTAATCACTTTTTCTGATGAATATTTGGGTTTGGATAGTGTTTCGGCTCTTCTCTATTTAACCATTGTGTCAAATGGTTATGATTGTCAAAAAGAAAATATTTTTCATCACATGTAACAATATGGTATAAAAATGGTTTGCCTTTAATATAATGACAGCAAGGAAGAAAATTTTTGAGACAATTTTGTGGAGGACACCAAGAGCCAGGTGACCTCTGAGAAACATGATTTGCAGCTGGGGGATGGACCCTTAGGCATTTCGTCCGCAGGTGCTCCTTGCAGAGAAAGAGCCCAAGCCCATGGCTATCCTTAGGATGTAGTCATTGTCTAATACTCCCCTCACCTCTCCTGTACTGTCTCAATAAAAGGCTTCTGGGGAGGTTGCTTGGGGCTATCCTGCAATCAAGGTTAGCCCACCTCCTGCAAGCTTGTACTTCTAATTCGTGTTAGGCCTGGTTTCTTCCTGCAGCAATGGAGACCAGGACCGTAGGGTGCCTAGGGGTCGCCACGGGATTTCTCTTCTGACACTTTTTAATTTATTCGTAACCCATCTATCCGGCTTCTTTTACTTGCTGATTTGTTTCAAATGGCCCAATATTTTTGGAATAGTAACATCCAGTCTTGGTGCTAATCACACATGGGTGGAGATGGAGCCCACCCACTGCAACTTTCAGCTGATCATTAGCCACCTTAGTCTCAGTTCATCCACATGGCTCATTTTTGATATTAAAATTAGCAGGATGGAACTTTCAAACCACAGACATATTGTACATTCATCAGCCACATCCTTCCCAAATCCTCTGTTAATATATTGGCTGTCTGTACTGCATTAGTTCTGTGATGGAGTTCATATTCAAAAATAACACAGATTTTGAATTATCCATAGTTTCACTCAAATTGCTCTAAAATATTTTTGAAAGGTAGTCAGAAGCCAAAATGTGAGTTTGAAAGAATGAGGATGTACCTTAACTCTCTCTCATACACACATACACACATACACATACACATACACACACACACACACACACACACACACACAAAAGACACAAACAATTAGAAAACCTAGGAAGTGCTAAGGTGAATAGTGAGCACTTTCAGCTGTCAAACTCAGCACCTAAGGAGGTCATACATGTCACACTTAATAGATGTACCAATGTTTCTGATAACCTGGGCCTTTACTGGCTATTAATGCAGGACTCTTGTTGTCCTTGATCCAATTTTGCCATCCAATGGTATAAATAATGACAATAGAATATTCTGTTTCAGATAAAATTGTTAATTAATGTTTCTGGAAAGTTCCTATGGTCAAACTGTGAGAATTCTGTTTATGGTAAAACAGGTTGAAGAAAACCTTTACAATTTATTACTGAGTCGGCAAACTAGATAGGAAATGCTTTTTTTTGACTCATTTTTTTTTTTTTAAATTTCAGATTAATATTTGGGTACAAACGATTGCATTGTTTGCATTTGTTAGGTAAAGTTCAAGTTGTAGTTGAGCCCTTCTCCCAGGAGGTGTGTGTGCCATATGCCCCTCTATTGTACCAATTAGGGGAGTGCTTACCAAACCTCCTCCCTCCTTCCTTCACTCTCCTCTTTTCTCCCCTCCTCTTCTACTTGAATTTCATTGTGTTTCGTTCTTGTGTGATGTGTGCTTGTTCATCTACTAGTTTCATATTAGTATTGAGTAACTGGATGCTTACTTTTCCATTCTTGTGACACTTTTACTTTGGACGATGCTCTCTGATAAACTATGGTGTCTGTATACCATAGAATACTATTCAGCTATAAAGAAAGATGGATACTTGACATATTATGTATTTACCTGGACGGATTTACATGGGAAATTCTTAATAAAATCAGAAAGCCATAATCCAGAGGAGGTGTCATCAAGCAAGCAGCTGTCACTTCTCAGTAGGCTAAGGTTTATATTTTCATGAACCATTGAAGGGGACTAGCACAAAGGCTGGGTACCAAAAACATTAGGAAATTGTACTAGAGACCTCCAGAGTATGACTAAACACTCTAAAATTGGTATGGACAGATAGAACAAATCTGTACTATCAGAAAAGGAAAACTTGCTTAACTTGATCTTGACTCTGAATGATATAGAAAAAATAATTTCCCTTAATAATTCCAACCCCAAGATGATCAGTTTGTAAAAACATTAATAAAATAATTTTATTAACATAAAAGCATCCAGTTACTCAATACTAATATGAACAAAAGAATTCGGAGTGGAATATTTGCTATTAAAATATATGATTACTTATTGTTATCTTCAGCTTAGATCAAAATACCCAAAGGCTCAGGCTATGCATCTCTCATATAAGATTATTTATTTCAGGTTACAAACCAGATATTACACATAAAATCTCTAAAGCTACAAAAAACTATTTAAATGTAAAGTTATATATGTATCATACACACACATTTATCTTGACTCACTAAACATTTCTATTTTTCACCCATGATATTTATACCCATGGTTTTTACATTTTTATTTTTATGTAATTTACAATTTACCTAAAGTTTGTAAGAATTGTAAAAAGAGCAATGGCAGGTCCTTTACTAGGATTCAACAATTGCTAACAATTTTGATCTGTTTAATTTCTCAATATCTTTCTCCCTCCGCCATATATATAAATATGGAACCATTTTTTAAAATCTAGTAAACATTATGGCTGTTTATATCTAAATAATGCAAAGTTTATTTTCTTTAAACAGGACATTGCATTCAATTACTTCATAATCTTACTTCATATTATCAAAGTAATATGAAACAAATTCAGAAAATTTCATGTTGACATAATGCTACATATTATCCACAGTTTTAAGTTCAATTTTTTAAATTATCTTTAATAAATATTTTTTCTAGTCCAGATGCAGTCAAGGATAACATAACATTTAACAAGCATGTCCCTTTCATCTAATTTAACATGTATCATAGATTTTTGTGTTTTTTATGATATTAACTTTTCTAAGAATTCTGAGAGAATTTGTAGATGTACTTCAGTTTTGTTTTATGTCTCATTATGATTAGATTCAGGTCATACATTTTGAAAGAAACACCACAGAAGTGATGTGTTTTCCTCCATACACCAAATTAGGAGGCAAATTACTTTGGCTTATACCAGATTTGCTAATGTTAACTTAAGTCACTTGGGTATAGTTGTGTCTGCCAGGTTTTCAACTAAAAATGAGTCTTTCCTCATTGTAATTGATAAATAATTTGTGGAGAGTTACTCTGAGACCATAAAATATCTAGTTACCAGTCATAGTTTTACTCATTAGTATTGCATATGTTGGCTGATTCTTGCCAGCATCAATTATAAATATAATTAAAGGTAATTCCATCATTCTACTTAAGTATATTAATTGCCATGTTACTATATTGTAAAGCTTTTTCCATGTCCTTATTTATTTAAATCCTCATTCCTGTTCTTATGTTGGTATGAACTGATAAATTTTTATTTTATTAATTTAGTGGTATCCTGTTACTATCATTATTTCATCGTTCAAATTGATCTATTTGGCAAGTGAGAGGCCAAATTAGTTTATTCTCTGTTACTTACATCAGAATACCTGGTACTGGGTAATTTACACAAAAATAAGGAATTTATCTCTCCCATTTGTGGAGGCTGAAAAATCCAAGGTCAAGAAGTGATATCTGGTGAAAGCCTTCTTGCTGATGACAATTTCTCTGCCGACTCCCAAGGCTGGGCAAGGCAGCACATTACCAAGGGGCAGCGCATGCTCCTGTGCTCAGGTCTCCCTTCTTCTTCTCGCAAAGTCACCAGCAGTTCCCCTCCCCTGATAGTACATTACTCTGTTAATTCACGAATGGATTCATTTGGTCACCTTTTAATAATGCCACGTTGAAGGTTAAGTTTCTAACACATGAATTTAGAGGACACATTGAAACCACAGCAGTACTTATTCAAGATGATTACTGTGTTCTGTACGCGTTTTTCAACACATGTGCACAATTTTATTTTCTGGCATAATTCCTGTCATAGGATGACTCAGGTTAATCTTAAATTTTTCCTCCCACACTCCTGAATCAGCTATTTTCCCAAGAAGTCCACATTTCCTTAAGTGAGCCTAAGGTGTACCTGTTATTATTAATGTGACATTGCTCTTCAGCTCTTTTTGTGGATAGAACTAGGATACTATTCACACATGGTTACTGTGTGATACTATCCACACAGTGCCATCAGATGGATGCAGATTACATAGATACAGATGAGATACAGATATATGCTACATGTATAGAAAATATGTACCAGGAGTTCATATGTTCATCTTGATGACCCCAGTTACAATCCAATGGCATAGGATTATTGCCTACCCTCTATAACTCTTCCTTAATGGTGAGAACATGGGTTTTGTTATTTGCAATATATTTTGCTTATGTACTATATTATAGAATATGTAGAAACAGTATAAGAATTGCTAACCCATTGCAAATTTTTTTAAAAAGTCTGCATAATTTACTAAGATTAGCTCTGTTTCTGTTCCTCTCAAGGTGGTAATGATTCATAGGAAATGCTACATAATTTTGCTGTAAATCCATTTTTTTTTTCTTTTTCAGAAGTAATAGAGTGATAGTTTGTTAGTAGATATGAAAGCTTCCATTACAACAGAGGGGGTCCCGAATGGGTTGACCCCATTTTTTTTTAAACCTATTGTTTTTTGTGGCTTTATTTGATTTATTGAACAGTAAAATTGACATGCTTCTAATATTCAAAAGTATGTAAAGAGATCTACTTAGTGAAATGTCACTGTGCCATTCTCACCATCTTATTCCCATCTACACCCTATAGTTAATCAATATTATACCTTTTCTTACATTCAGAAATCATTTTTATGTATTTTGATAAATTTCCCATGCTTTATGAACATTATTTTTGGTTTGGGAAATTTTTTTCTGCAAGCCTTAAAAATGCTTAATATATTAAAGTTATTAGTCTGTTATAAATATTTTCTCCTAGCTGGTTATATTTTTTACCTTACCTTATGACACCTTTTGCCATGCAAAGTTATTGTCATCATTAATATTATTAGATGACTTAAAATATTAATCCTTAATTTTATTGTATCTTAAGTTATAATTAGAAAACCTCTCTTATACTCAGGTCATAGAGCAATTCTCCCATTTTTCTTCTACTATTTATATGGTGTCTTTTTTTCAATTTCTTTTTTTTTATTAAGTCATAAATACATAAATCATGTGACATTAATGCATTTATGGAGAACAATGTGCTGATTTTATATACAATTTGGAATGCTCACATCAAACTGGTGGACATAGCCTTCACCTTACTTAATTATTGTGTTAAGACATTTATACTCTACACTTAATAGATTTGACATGTACCTTTGCAGTATGCACCATAGGTGTGGTCCCACCATTACTTTCATTATTTTGAAGTTCATTCCTGGATTTTAGATATGCATCTAATTTCATGTCCTTTTAAATACTTATTTAGTTGTCCCATCACCATTTCTTAAAAATGCTCATTTTTGCCCTGCTTGCTAAAATGTTACTTTTATTTTATGCTGACTTTCCATGCATATTGTAACTCTATGTCTGTACTTTTTATTCTATTCCCTAGTTGTTGTGTCCATACCTGTGAAAATAGCATACTGTTTTAACAACAAAGGCTTTATATTATTTTCTTACATTTGTAGAGTTCATTTCTCTCGGGTAGCTTTTATTTTTCAGTGATTTCCTAGCTACTCTTGAAAGTATGTTTATTTTCAGTGCAGTGGAACTGATAAGGACCCAGTGCCCATAAAAGGTAGATTCAATTTTATATTATACAGTTGGGAAAAACAGGCATGGTCTCCCAGCAGCAGGCATTTGATATTATCGCATTCTGACCCCTATCTTGTTATTGGCCAGAAAATGGGAAACATGGACACTGGACAACAGTTCAGTACCCTCATATTAATCTGAAATTAAAAGAAAATATAAAAAAGAGGCAGTAGCATAGTTTCCCCTGCCTAGGTGTGTATCTATACATTTAGCATTCTTTTCCCAGTCCACTGTGCTATAAGGAATCAGCTGAAAGTGAGTGATCGCTGGGCACAAAGCTCCCAGTAAGACCTGTTAGGGCATGTAAGCTTGTGTTACAGCCTTTCACTTAAGACCTATGTTCGTGGAAGGGCAGGAAAAATCAGAACCTTCTCTCTTATCCTTTAAGTTTAAACATTCTAAGTAATGCAATTAATTGTAGAGGAAAAAAAGAAAAAAAGCTTCAGCTTTCTAAACACTGGTTTGAACCTTCTGCTAAATGATGATGTGAGTAAAACATATAGTCCAGTCTTTTGTTACAGGTCAAGCTCTAGTCTATCAGCAAGTCTCTAAGAGAAACATTTCTAATTGAATTGCAAAGTATGTGTGATGAGACCCCTAACAAATGAAGGACTTCTATGACTGAATGAGCAAAATTCCTTCTTAAGACCTTAGAGATGAGGATTAGGTGGGTAGATTGGGGTTTTCTCTCCAATAAACTCCAGTATAGACATTTGTTCTATTTGAACTGACACAAGCCCTTTAAGGTACTCATCATGTCTACAAAGTTCAGCAGGGATGGCAGAAAAAAGAAAGAGGACTGGGAGGAACTCGGCAGCCCTATGGAGGTCTCTTCTCGGATGTTATTAATCATAATGTTATAGAGTAAAAATAGGATCCAAAATAAAGGAGAGGAAACGTTTGAACTCTTGGCTGCTGTTCCCTTAACAAGCTGGCTGTGTAGGCGGCTCCGTTCCTCCCGCTGCTCTCACATTCGGCTTAGCTCCAGCAGGCCTGGCTTCTTCAGTAGAGAAGTTTTCCTTGACCGCTGTGAGTCAGGAAACAAGACATTTTCAGCGAAACAAGATGCTGCTCTTCCAGGTGTGCTTTAGTTGGCAAGTGTCACTCCTGACCCAGGGACAGGTTTCTTCTTCATCTAGAGCCTTTTATACAGTATCAACCAGTATGGGCTGTGGAATAGGGAGGGTATGTAACTCAGATTCAATTCAGAGATGCTGGACAAGGTATCAAAATGTACCTGCACACATGGCACTGGGCAAGTGGTAACCAACTCTTATTTTGATTGTTTGGTCAGATCAGGTCACAAGGGTTTTATCCACACAATTTCTGCCGGTCTCTGCACCAGAAACACCAGAACAGCCCAAGTTTTGGAGGCTCCTAAATGTAGAAAGCGTGACTCCTCCCTTTCAGGTCTTCAAGGTGACCAGTTATCCTTCTCATTGGTCTCCATTGCCATGATGTCAGAGATTTTAATATCAGATCTGCTACTGCTCTAATTATTATACAAATATAAGATGATGAAAATGGCATTTTAGTATTAAGGACTTAGTGGTACTTTCAGATATAGATTTAAAATAATATTTTTGAAATAAACTGTTTATATTAGATTAGAATGAAACTTTTTATTCCTCCACCCCACCATATCTCCAATCCAGGCAAATAAATTTGCACAGAACCTGGTGAGTATGTTTTCTGTCTCTTTGGTCTTTTTGTTTGTTTAATTTTCCTGTGGTTAGATGGAGACTTCACATCTTTTGTATTTACCTGGATGGAGTTGAAATACATTCTTCTTAATAAAGTGTCACAATAGTGGAAATGCCTGTCATACAATTATTCAAATATTTATTTGCACCTGGTGGTTATTACATCTTTACCATGGTGTGGATTTTTCTTCTCTGCCATGGAGGTATCACCAATGAAATTGAACTACTAGTTATTTTTTTTATCATTTATATTTGCTATTTTTATATTCTTTTTTTATTAATATTAAATCATAGCTGTGTACATTAATGTGATCATGGGGCATCATACACTGGTTTTATAAACAGTTTGACACATTTTCATCACACTGGTTAACACAGCCTTTCTGGCATTTTTTTAGTTATGTTATTAAGACAATTATATTCTACATTTACTAAGTTTCAAATGTACCCTTGTAAGATGCACCGCAGGTGTAATCCCACCAATCACAACCATTTTGGAAGGAAATATGGAGAACCCTCAAAGAACTCAAGCTAGATCTCACGTTTGATCCTGCAATCCCATTACTGGGCATCTACCTGAAAAGAAAATAGTCCTTTTATCATAAGGAAACTTGCATTAGACTGTTTATTGCAGCTCAATTTAAAATCACCGAACATCACTTTGTACACTTTAAATATATGCAATATGAATTTGCCAATTATACCTCAACAAAGCTGAAAAACGAAAAAAAAAAAATCACAAAGCTGTGGAAACAGCCTATATGCACACCAACTGAGAAACAGATTAGCAAGCTGTGGTATATTTACATCATGGAATACTATTCAGCCATTAACAAAATGGAGACTTTAAAGCCTTTGTATTAACTGGATGGAAGTGGAACACATTATTCTCAGTAAAGCATCACAAGAATGCATAAGCATGAATCCTATGTACTCAATTTTAATATGAGGACAATTAATGACAATTAATGACACTGTGGGGGTGGGTAAAGTGGAGAGCAGAGAAAAAAGAAAGGAACAAGTGGTGGAGGAAAGAAAGAACAGAGAGACGGAAGGAAAGAATGGGGTGCAGTCTTGGTGTGTGACACTTTTGCAAGCAAGACACTATTATAAAAGAGACTTTACCTAACAAATGCAATCAGTGTAACCTGGTTTCTTGTACCTTCATTGAATACCCAACAATAAAAAATAGATAAATAAACACAATAAAAATAATTATCTTGAGAAAATAAATAAAAATGTCCACTGGAGTTTGGAAAACATGACACCAAAAATACTACCAGGCTTATCAATTCTCTCAATTAATGTGAATGGTTTAAATTGTCCTCTAAAGAGGCACAGGTTGGCTGACTAGATGTATAAACTCAGACCAAATATCTGCTTCATACAAGAATCTCATCTTACCTTGAA
Organism: Loris lydekkerianus; assembly: GCA_963574355.1. Classification (NCBI taxonomy): domain Eukaryota; kingdom Metazoa; phylum Chordata; class Mammalia; order Primates; family Lorisidae; genus Loris; species Loris lydekkerianus. The sequence continues at coordinate 6,558 of CAUYPK010072849.1, read as the reverse complement.
GCAGTGTTATCAACCTTTCTAATGTCCCAACCCTTTAGTACAGTTTCTGTGTGTCGTGACCACAAGTTGAGAGCCACTGCCTTAAACAATAAAAATAGACTCAGGATGAAGAGATGGAAATCTATAACAGAGGAAAATGAAAATCAGAAAAAAAGCAAGAGTTTAAATTTCACATGTAGATACAATTGGCTTTAAACCAACAAAGATAAAGAAAGTTAGGGATGGTCACTACATATTTTTCAAGGAAAACACCCAATATGAAGATATTTCTATAATTAAAATTTCTGCAACCTACCAGAATGCTCCTCAATTTATAAAGCAAACCCTAATGGATATGAACAACTTGATATTTTACTGTACTTCGATAGTTGGAGATTTTACCATCCCTTTGACAGTTTGGGATAGACCCTCCAAAAAAAAAACCAAAACAAAAAACAAAACAAACAACAACAAAAAAAAACTAAACAAAGAAATATTACACTCAAACATGACCCTAGAACAAATTAACTTAATAGATCTCTACAGAATATTTCATCCTAATAAAACTTAATATACATTCCTCTCATCAGGCAATAGATCCTTCTCTAAAATTGATCATATCTTAGGACACAAGTCTAACCTCAGCAAATTTTAAAAAATAGAAATTATTTATTGTCTCTTCTCAGACCACCATGGAATAAAAGTTGAACTCAACAGCAACAAATATCTTCAAACTCAAAGTCATGGAAACTAAATAATGTTAGGCTGAAGAATAGCTGGGTCAAAGACAAGATTAGGAAGAAAATTAGCACATTTTTGGAACAAAATGATAATGAGGACACAAATTACTTAAACCTGTGGAACACTGCAAAGACAGTCCTAAGAGGAAAATTTATAGCATAGAAAGCATTCATCAAGAAAATAGAAAGAGACAAAGCCAACAACTTAATGTATCATCTCAAGCAACTGAAAAAGGAAAAACATTCCAACCCCCAAACCAGCAGAAGAAAATAAATGACCAAAATTAGGCAAGAATGAAATGTAATGAAAACAAAAGAATCATTCAGTATATGAACAAAACAAAAAGTTGGTTCTCTGAGAAGATTTACAAAATTGATAAACTTTGGCTAATATAATGAGATACAGGAAAGTAAAATATCTAATAATGTAAATCAGTAATAGTAAATGAGAAATAACAAGAGATACCACAGAAATCCCCCAAATCAATGATTTCCCAAAAAAAAAACAAACAAACAAACAAAAAAAAAAAACCCAAAAAAACCTCTGTTTTCAGAAATGAAAATCTAGGAGAAATGGATCAATACCTGGAATATGCCACCTTCCTAGACTCAACCAGAGAGAATTAGAAATTTTGAATAGACCTGTATAAATCACTGAAATAGCATCAACAATAAAAAATCTCCCCAAAAAGGAAAAGCCTGGGACAAGATGGCTTCTCATCTGAATTCTATCAAACCTTTAAAGAGGGATTGCTATCTATATTATACAACCTATCCATAGCATAGGAAAAAAATAAAATATTCCCAACACATTCTACAAAGCAAATATCACCCTCACCCCCAATTCAGAAAAGCAACAAACAAATAAAGAAAATTATAGGCCAATATCATTAATGAATATCACTGCAAAAATATTCAATAAGATCTTAGTAAAGAGAATTCAACAACACATCAAAATATATATATACACCATGATCATTTTATTTTATTCCAGGGTTACAGGGTTGGTTTAACATATGTAATTCCATAAAGATAATACATCACATGAATAAAATGAAAAATAAACATCATATGATTCTCTCAATTGATGCAGAAAAAGGTTTTGATAATGTCCAGTATCCTTTCATGATTTGAAGACTTAGAAAAATAGCCTCAAACAGGTTATTTCTTAAGCTCATAGAGGCCATCTACAGCAAACCCACAGCCAATGTCTAATTGAATGGAGTAAAATTGAAAACAATTCCACTTAGAACTGGAACTGTCAAGGATGCCCTTTGTCTCCACTGCTATTCAACATACTAATGGCAGTCTTAGCCATTGCAATCAGGCAAGGGAAGATGATCGTGGGAAGATGTATCCAAATAGGGTCAGAGGAGATCAAACTCTCACCCTTCACAAATGATACAATCATATACATGGAAAACCCCAAGGACTCAACTAGAAAACTCTAGAATTGATTAAGGAATTATATCTTAGGATACAAAGTTAATACTTACAAACCAGTAGCTTTTATGTATGTCAACAATAGTGAAGGTGAAAAAACAGTAAAGGACTCTATTCCTTTTACAGTAGTTCTAAAGAAGATGAAATATCTTGGAATTTACATAACAAAGGATGTGAAAAATCTCTATAAAGAGAATTATGAAACTCTGAGAAAAGAAATAGCTGAAGATGTTAACAAGTGGAAAAACATACCATGCTCATGTCTGGGAAGAATCAACATTGTTAAAATGTTTTTACTACCAAAGCAATCTACAGATTTAATGCAATCCCTATTAAAGTACAATTGTCATACTTTAAAAAGCTTTAAAAAATAGTGCTTCATTTTATACGGAATCAGAAAAATCCTTGAATAGCCAATACATTACTCAGAAATAAGAACAAATCAGGAGGTATCACATTACCAGACTTCAGGCAATACTATAAATCTGGTGATCTAAACAGCATGGTACAGGCACAAAAACAGAGAGGTAGATATATGGAACAGAATAGAGAACCAAGAGTTGAACCCAGCTACTTATCATTATTTGATGTTTAACAAGCCTATCAAGAACATTCAGTGGGGGAAAGACTCTCTATTTGACAAATGGTGCTGGGTGAACTAGTTGGAGACCTGTAGAAGACTGAAACTGGACCCTCAACTTTCACCATTAACAAAAATTGATTTTCACTGCTTAAAAAGTTGAAATTTAAGAAAATAAATTATAAATATACTAGTAGAGAGTGCAGGGAACACACTTGAAGAAATCGGCCTGAGATAATACTTAATGAGTCAGATCCCCTGAGCAATTGAAGCAACACCAAAAATACATTACTGGGATCTTGTCAAATTAAAATGCTTTTGCACAGCCCAAAGAACAGTTAAGTAAAGCAAACAACCTTCAGAATGGGAGAAAATTTTTTTCAGATATGCTTCTGAAAGAGGTCTGATACCTAGAATCCATAGAGAACTCAAACTACTCAATAAGAAAAGAACAAATAACCCCATTTCTATATGGGCAAGAGACTTGAACAGAAACTTCTCTTATGAAGATAGGCGCATGACCCACAAACATATGAAAAAATTCTCATTTTCTTTAATCATCAGAGAAATACAAATTAAAACCACTTTGGAATATCTAACTTCAGTAAGATTAGCCCACATAAAAAAAGTCCCTAAACTACAAATGTTGGCATGGATGTGGAGAAAAGGGACTACTTCTGCACTGCTGCTGGGAATGCAAGCTAATACATTCCTTTTGGAAAGAAGTTTGGAAAATACTCAAGGAACTAAAATATACCTACCATTCGATCCTGCAATTGCTCCACTAGGGTATACCCAGATAATCAAAAATAATTTTACAACAAATTCATTTGCACCTGAATGTTTATTGTAGCCCCAATTCATAATTACTAAGACATGGAAACAGCCCAAGTAGCCATTGACACGTGAATGGATTAACAAATTGTGGCATATGTATATCATGGAATACTATGCAACCATACAAAAATGAAGAATTTACAGCTTTTATGTTTACCTGGATGGAGCATGAACATACTCTTCTTAGTAAAGTATCTCAAGAATGGAAAAAAAAAAAATGTATCCAGTGTACTCCATACTACTATGAAATCAATATATAATCACCTACACATTCATATGAATGGTAAAACATAATTATAGTCCAGAAAGTAAAAGGGAAGAGGAGAGAGAGGGGAGGAGAGTGTGGAAGGCAGGAGGGTACCTATTGTGCATGCTGCAATGGTACATATCAAAACTATTAAGAAATGAGTATAATTGTGATGGATGTGTTACTTAGTTCAATGTAAGCATTTCACATTGTATATCAAAGCAGTACACTGAACCCCATAAATTCATCAATGTAAAATTTATGATTTAGTAAAAAAAAAAATAAAATGAAAAAACTTAAAAAAAAAACACCCAAAATAACATACTACCTCACTCCAGTTAAAATGGCTATTACAAAAAAAAAGACAAAAATTAATAAATGCTGAAAGGGATAAAAACAAACAATAACTCTTATATACTACTATAATATCTCTCTATAATCACCTGCACATTCATACACATGGTAAAACACAACTAGTGTCCAGAAAGTCAAAGGGAAGAGGGTTCTCCTTGGAGGAACCTCACCTCTTGTGCATGATGCAATGGAAAATTTCAAAACTATTAAGAAAAGGGTATAATTGTGATGGATGTGTTAATCACTGCAAACTAAGCATTTCACATTGTATATCAAATAAGTACACTGAACCCCATAAATCCATCAATGTACACAATTATGATTTAATAAATACACACACACACACACACACACACACACACACACACACAAAGTAAACAAAATAAAACTGGTGATTTCCTTCTTAGTCTTGTCTTTGACCCAGCTATCCTTCACCCTATGATTATTTTGTTTTCATGACTTTGTTTTGGTATGAAGATTCTTGTTGCTGTTGAGTTCAACTTTTATTCCATGATGGTCTGAGAAGATACAAGAAATAATTTCTATTCTTTTAAATTTACTGAGGTTAGACTTCTGTCTTAAAATATGATCAATTTTGGAGAGGGATCCATTGGCTGATGAGAAGAAGGTATATTCAGTTTTATTAGGGTAAAATATTCTGTAGAGGTCTATTAAGTCCATTTGTTCTAAGGTCATGTTTGAGAGTAACTTTTTTTGTTTATTTTTTTTCTTGGAGGATCTATCCCAAACTGTCAAAGGGATGTTGAAATCTCTAACTATCGTAGTACAGTAAGATATCAAGTTGTTCATATCTATTAGGGTTTGTTTTATAAATTAAGGAGGATTCTGGTAGGGTCTATAAATTTTAATTACAGAAATATCTTCATGTTGGGTGTTTCCCTTGGCAAATATGTAGTGACCGTCCTTATCTTTCTTTATCTTTGTTGGTTTAAAGCCAATTGTATCTGCATGTGAAATTTCAACTCGTTTTTTTCTGATTTCCACTTGCCAATGTTTTAGCTGTCCATCCCTTCACTCTGAGACTATTTTTTATCTTTCAAGGCAGTGGTTTTCAACTTGTGGTCGTGACTCACAGGAACTGTTTTAAAGGCTTAGGGCATTAGGAAGGTTGAGAAATACTGCTTTAAGGTAAGATGAGATTCTTGTATGCAGCAGATATCCGGTGTCAGCTTATGTATCCAGTCAAACACCCTGTGCCTCTTTAGAGGACAATTTAACCATTCCCATTGAGAGAACTGATAAACCTGATAGTGTTTTGGTTGTCTTATTTAAAAAAGTCAAGTTGACATTTTTCATACTTTAACCACTATGGAAGTTAGATTTTGCTCACAAACTTCTCAGTGAGTTTGCTTTGGTCATAGAGTATCGTGCTGGTCATTGTGGATGATTGGTCTGAGAATATCCTGGAGAGCTGGGTTGGTTACGGAAAATTTCTTCAAGTGTATGTCAGTGAAGTATTTGATTTTTCCATCACAAAAGAAACTCAGTTTAGCTGGATACAGGATGATGGGCTGAAAGTTGTTTTGTTTTGGGAGATTAAAGGTTGATGAACATCCTCTTCCGGCTTGAAAGGTTTTGGCTGAGCGATCAGCAGTCATTCTGATAATTCTCCCTTTGTTGGGAGAATTTGGTTTTCTTATGTCTGGCTGCTTGCAGAATTTTCTCCTTCATCTTAACTTTGGCAAAGTTAATCACAATGTGTCTAGGCAATGCTTTATTTGGATTGAGTCTTTCTGGCGTCCTGAAACTGTCTGCTTTCTGAATTTCTGTATCTCTTGCAAAGCTTGAGAAATTCTCTTCCATAATCTCTTGGGGTAGAGCATCTATACTTTTAGGACCATCTTCTCCTCCTTCAGGAATTCCTATAGAACAAATGTTTGATCTTTTAGAGTGATCACACAACTATCTCAGAGAATGATCAGTTTTGCTCTCCATTTGTCTGCCTCCTTGAGCATTTTGGAATGTTCAAAAAGTTGGTCTTCAATTTCAGAGATCCTTTCTTCTGCCTGGTCAACTCTATTACTGAGGGATTCTACTGTATTTTGGAGCTCCTCGAATAAATTTTTCATTTCCTTCAGCTCTGCCATCTCTTTTGTCATTATGTCCATATCTTTGGTGACTTTATCTCTGAGTTCATTAATTTATTGAAACTTCTTTAGAACTACTCTTTTGATTTCAATTTCCAACTTTTCTTCCATTCTATTCATCTTATTTTCCATCCATATTCTGAATTCTATTTCTGACATTTCAGCCATTTGTCTATTCATGGCATCTTCAGTTGTATCTCCTCTGTAATTCCTTGGGGGTGTTGATCTACTCTGGTTATTGATGTTTCCAGAGTTATTTTCTTGGTTCTG
>CAUYPK010072847.1:0-24072 GCA_963574355.1 Loris lydekkerianus | reverse complement strand
GGCTCTTTGCCTCTTATCATTATTTTGTATACTGTGGCTCTTTGCCAAGTTTGGATTTTGTTATGCTGCTTCTGAGGAGGGACCTCTGAGGAGCGATCTCCGAGCGCGTAGTCGAACTTGTTCGCCACCCCTGCTCTATGGCTACCCACTTCACCCCACCCGGCATTGTGCATCTTGCCCCGACACCAGCCTCAAGGTTGCAGAGAGGGTTGGAACCCAAAAGCAGGAAGCAGTAACTTCCAACAAGATCCAGGCCCAGAAATACCCCAGCCACAGCCAAAGAGGTGTGTGGACCCCAAGGGTGAGGGAGCTGGGAGTGGGAGGAGTCTGGTAGCTTAACCCCTCCAGGGACATCTCAGGCAGGTGTAGGGTCAGGGTGCAAAAGATGCAAAGGCAGGGGCAGTATTAGCCCTGCTGTGACTTGCTGCAAGCGGAGAGGATTTCTACTTGTTTCCAGCATAAAGTGAGTATTTCCAAGCTCTACTATGTGCCAGTTTGGTGTGAGATGTGGGGGGAGAGCACCCAAGAAAGGGCCCGGTCTCCTGTGGCTGCACTACATCTGTGCTCATCAATACTTTCAACTTCTGCCTCTGGCAGGTAAAGAATGATGTTTCTTATTTCAATTAGCTTTTCCTTGATTGCTAGCAAAGTTCTACATCTTTTCACTTGTTTACTGGCCATTTGTTTTTCTCCTACCGGGAATTGCCTGTCCATATCTTTTCCCCATTTTTCTTATTGATTTGTAAGGGCTCTTCGCATATTAAGAAAGGAGTAAAGAAGCAGATTTCTGGTGGCGGGATGGGGCAGGGCAGGGGGGTGGTGCTCAGAACCTCCCTTGAGGGTCCTCAGTCACTGGAAAGGGAGGAGGATTTGTGTGGGTTTCTGGATGCTCCTGCTGAATCTCTGTCCCCTGCCTGGCTCTCAACAGGCTGTGCAGGAAGATGAAGTGCCACCTGCAGGTGGGAGCCCCCGCCAGGCCTGCATCCCAGCTAGCAGAACCAGAGGGCTTATTCTTCACTTACACTGATAAGTCTATGCTGCCAGTGGCTGGCGGGGTGCCCTGGATGGCACCCGAGGGGAGCCAGCTGGCATAGATGGGCATGAGAAAGACAAAATGACTCTCCCTGTCCCAGGCCAGTGTTGTGGGGACCCTCTGTCAAAGGTACATGTCCCAAAGCCTTAGGCTGACCCTCCCCTAGAATTCTGGGCTCCCTGCCCCCAGTCCTGGTATGCACCTTCCCTGTTTCCCCCTTCCAGCTACAATGATCCCTAAACAGTGACCTCCACCTGTGGGATGCCCCTTAGCCCTGCCACCTTGCCCTTGGCCGCCTGACCTTTCAGGGCCAGGACCATCCCTGCGGTTCCCTTTTCCTGCCAGAGTTTCCCATATTTCAGCGGACAAACAACACAAGCCATAAAACTGATTTCCAAAGCCTATAAAGGCAATAACATTTAGGGAGACAGGAAAAATAAAGCCCCTCCTTTACGAGAGTAATGGCTGCCAGGAGCCCTCCAGAGGCCCCTCCTGCAGCTGGGGACATAGTGGCGTGGGGCCAGCCTGCAGACGTCCCCACACCAGGTGGTAAATGGCTACTCGGCACATGTTCCGAGGGCCCACAGCAGCCAGAGAGACTGCAAACTGCCTGGGTAACCTCCTCCCTGACTCCCCCGCCCATGGCTCTCTGGCTCCCCAAGAATCAGGGAAGGCTCACTGGCACCCTGTGCGTACCCCTTCACCCCATCCTCCACTAAGCTCTCTGCAGGGATCCCTGGGCAGCCTTCAGGCCCAAGACCATATGCTTACCCTGGTGCCAGCCAATATCACCCTTCTCCTCCACTGTGGCCACAGCAGGAGACAGCCCACCCCGAGGCAGCCCATGTACGTCCTTGGCGGCCAAGCCCACCATCCTGCCTCTCCCTATGCTTGGGGAACGACACCACCACCAACGTGGCCACTGCGACTGCTTGGTGATAGGGGGGTTGGAGTTCCTATGGGGACCTGAAAGCCTAGGTCCCCCTCAAGCTCTCCAAACACCCCCATCCATGCTGGGCTGTCACCAAGCCTGCTGACCAGAGCACACCTAGAGTTGTTACCATGTGCCCACTCCCTATCGGTCATTCACGTATTTGTTCAAGGATATGCGGTATAGTTTCAAGATCCCTATACTACAGCTTCCCCCAATAATAATAGCCACCTCCCAGGTCATTATTACCATTATTCCAGGCTAAGAGAGTTTCCAGCTGAGAGCAGGACCACAGCTGGAGTTGCAGGGCAGGAAGCCTGGCCACAGAGAGCAAAGTGCAGAGGGTGGGTCTCACCAGCCAGAGGGCAGGGGATCTGTCTGGAGGGAGAGGTGGGGTCCCTTCCAGACAAGGCTGAAATAAGGTCAGGAGACAAGGCTGCAGAGCCCAGAAGTCCTGTCTTCAGGGCAGACCCACTATCCAAAGGTAGATCCATGGTCAGGGTTAGGGAATCCCCTAGGAATCCCCTGTCAGGGGTACCCAGATGGCTTCCAGGAGCTCCATGCCCAGAAGTTACTCATCTTCCTTCTCTTTTGGGATTAAAATGCATCATGACATGGAATTAACCATGGGCCCAGCCTCCAGTTCAACTACAAAGAAGTGGAAAGAGTCAAGAGAAGAGGCAATCTTCCAACCAGGGCCCCTGCACAGGGCCTCTGTGAGGACAGGAGGGCTAGGGCTGTGCAGCAGGGAGGGCTCTGAGGGGCTCTCAAGGCTGGCTGTGTGCTGGTGCTGGCATTTGCATGGAAAGCCCTTTGCTGCGCTGGAATTTATGCAGCCGCCTGTGTGGTTCCTAAGGCGAGACGAATCTCCAGGCCGCTTTTCTCAGCAGGAACAAGGCTTTTCTTCAAATCAATGGTGACACATTTTTAAACTCCAATATTAAGGAGGGAAAGATTTTGCCAGCCCCCCGGGGGCAACACTTATTAGTCACAGGCTCATCTGAGGGAAACAGCTGTGGCAGACCCAGAGGGCCTAGGCTAGGCAAGAGGCCCAGAGGCCAGGCAGGCACCATGAACGTGAGACAGGAATCAGAGGGGCCTCCTGAGCCGGGAGATAAGCCATGTGCACTTGGGGAAAGAGTCTGGAAGAGACTCTGGAACAGGGGAAAAACCATCTGTGGGGGAAATAAAGAACAGTTGGTGAGGGTATTAAAGAGTGAGAATGAAGAAAAAGGCTAAGAGCAGAAAGAAAAGTGGGCATTAAGCTGAAATTTAAATTGACTTCCAATTTTAGATTTAGGAAACCCAAGATCCTGTTTCCCCTTTTGCAATGGCTGCTAGGAAGCTCAAAGCTGCATTTCCTACTCAGTTGCAATAGATTTGTTCAGCCTAGTTTTAAGTTTCATCTGGGGCAGGGCCAAGGCCAGGGTAGGATACTAGGAGCCAAGCTGCTCCAAGCAGTCACTGAGAGCATAAACTACAAAGTCAGGCATAAACTGTGGCCAGATGCTAACCTCAAGTGGCAGGGACTAAAGCTGAGTGAGGGCCATGACCAGGAACCAGGAAAGAGGCTAGCAGGTAGGAAATCATGTGCCAAGTACATCCAGGCCAAAGAGTTCCTAATGTGACTAAGAGTCTAGGGCACACTCCTTTTGTTCCTGTTTTAATGTTTCCATTTTTGCTATTCCTATTTTTGAGTGGAAATAGGAAAAATATTATTGTAAAAACCAATTCCAGTTCACATGCCCACTTCATCAGTGACTGCAGTCACCATTTATAGGGTTTCCATGACTCGTCAGGCATTTGCATGCATCGTCACCCCCCTCCGGAGGGGACATCACTCTCCTGGGTTTACCGATGAGGAAACTGAGACTCAGGGAAGAGGTGTATCCCGGTCAAAGTCACAAAAGCTCATAAATGGCCACAGCAGGACTTGAACCCAGCCCTGTCCTATCTGTCCCCTGAAATGCCCTCACCCCATCCCCAGAGTCTCAGACCCTAGCACCCTGCTTTATGTACTAGGGGACTCCCACCTCCTTCTGAGGAGGAAGAGGAGGCTGAATGGAAGCTGAGGCCAGGGAGGCACTAAGCGGCAGTCAGGTGATCCACAGAACCCCCCTCCCAGCCAAACCTGCCCCACCTTCCCCCCACCTTCCGTGACCCTCTCAGGCAAAGTTCCCTGCTAGCTGCCAGATGGGATTTAGTTCTTTGACAGTCACCGCTGCAAAGGTCCTGTTACAAATGTCAATTCTGGACCATTTGTTTCATAGATTTTAATGTTCCCGTTTCTCCTCAACATCCTCAGCAAGGTAGCTCTTGCTTTTCAAAAGAGATGTGGCGTTTGATGATGTTTAAACCGTACGTGAAATACAGCCAGGCAGCGATAATAAAACAGACGTGGGCCCTGCTGGCAGAGGAATGGCTGACAGCCCGGCCGCTCTTCCCACATGCTATGCACAGCTCAGCTCCCATTTTTATGGCAATTACAAAGTCCAAAGGGGGAGGAAGCAGCGGTGGAGAGGAGGAGGTGGGTCTGGCTGTAAACGTACCACTTGTTGCGGCTGGGAGGTGTGAGCTGCTGATGGCGTGGTAGAGTCAGGCTGGCCAGTGACCTCTCAGCCCATCCTCCCCTGGGTCTGCAGCCTGGCCCTCTAGTCCTCATGAACTCTTGACACCCCCATGGAAATAGATATAAATAGCTGTGTCCCCTCCCCTGCCCAGTGTGGAGAGAGCAGGCGCCCCTTACACAGCCATGAATACCAGGGCAGCCTGCTTCTTCCTAAAGGTCCTCAGCCATGAAGAGTCGTGCCCTTCCTAGGGACCGACTGTGCAGGCATTCCCGGGCTGCCCCCACCCTGGACGGGCCCTGTCCAGAGATGGAAACTCAGTCTGTGGACTCATCCCTGCCCTTTAAGGGCCCTGGGTATAGCGGGGTGGTGAAGGGATAGCCTTCACTAATAACAACATAGTTACCATTTACCAGCCCCTAGTGTGCTGGACATTCTAGACAGCAGATCTTTTATGTCTGTTAATCCCCCCATGAGGCACATATCTGGAAATTGAGGTGGAGAGCAGGCTTGCCTCAGTGGCAGAACCAGATTTTAGCCCAGACTGTCTCATGAGCAGCCATGGCCCCCTCAAAGGCTTCTGGCTGGCCCATGTCACACTCCTGGGGGTCCTCAGCCCAGCCTTGGCCTGGTCACTGGCCCCCAGGACAGATGTACCTTTCAATAGGTGCATCAAGACAGCAGGGGGGTGGGGACTATAATGGAAGCTTCAGCTGCCACCAGTGCCTGAGGATGTATCAGGACAAATAATTTACAAAATAAATAGAGGAGCTCAAAAGGTAAACTTATGAAACACATGAAGACCCTGATGAGGGAGAGGGACAATGCGCTGGCCAGCCCTCACAGGGATACTTTAGTTACCCAGCTACCCTGGGAACATCCCCTGTCCTCCACCTCCCACCCCCAGGCATAGACTTACCGTGTAACCATGTACCCTTCCCGATGGAGGCTGCACAGACACGGACAGACTGCTGGAGGTGGGGAGAGACACACTCAGCCCACCTACCCTAAACCTCATGCTAGTGGTCGGGAGGACGTCATCCCCTTAGCCAGCAAGTAACTCAATTCCCCACTGGGAAAACAGGAAAGGGGTGCCCTCAGCCTGCCCAGGGATAAACGGACATGCACCTGTCCCCAGCCCAACCAAACTCTGGGTGCAGATTGAATGCCTTGTCCAGGAGGTCTGAGCAGCTCTTCCAGAGAAATAGCAATAAGAACAAGGGCTGGAGTTTCCGGCATTTCTTGAGGGTTACTCTGAGCCAGACGTTGTTCTGAGCATCTCATACAAATTATCTCCTTTCACACTCACAGCTCAAAGGGATGGGTCCTAGTGCACTCTTCTCCCTCTTTTACAGATAAGAAAAACAGGCTCAGAAAGGCTAAGTGACTTGCCCAAGATCACACAGCTATTACACAGTGAAGTTGGGACTCATACGCAGGACTCAAACTCCCAATTACCAGGTGTCCCGTTCTGGAGATTCCACACTACATGGGGCTGTTTGTGGGGGAGGTGAGGAGACAGAGCCTAGCCCTTTGACTCTCCGTTAGGTTTAGGTCATGCTATGTCCTAGTGGCCACCCCCAGCTGTGACCAGGCCAGGCCAAGACTTGCCCAGGAAGCCTGAGTGTCAGAGATCTACAGTGTGTTTGAGCCCACTCTAGGGGGCTGGAGAGAACACTCAATTTCACAGACCCACTGACATCATTGTCTGCACAGATCTGGGTGTTGGAGGAGGAAAAGGGACCGTGGTTCCTGGGGTGAGGGCACCATGGCTACCACATGCTGCTGTAGCCAGACCCCCTTTATCTCCTAAGGACACAGAGTGCCCATCCATTAAACGGGCAGGCAAGCCACATCCTCCTGGGGAGTCCTGAAGCCAGCTGCAGCCTCTGCCAAGGCACTGGCAGATTATTCCAGGAGAGCAAGCCAAGGGCTGCAGATCCAGCCCTTTTCATGCTTGGCCAATTTAATGGTCCCCATTAATTTTAAAATACACACATTCCCACAAGCTCCGGCCTCCTCAGCTCAGTGCTCAGGTAGACAGCACATCGGGGACACAGGCAGGCAATTCAGGTATAGGTGCTGAGGTCTCAAGGACGGAAACAGCTTGACAGGACATTCGTGGGCCACATAGCACAGGCTGGGAGGTAGGGTGACCACTTCATGGGTGGCAGACCCCTAACAGAAGTTTTCTAACCATGAGTCTGTCGTGACATGGACAAGAGGAAAGCTGGCATCCCAGAGCTGGATGTCAAGAAGCCTGAATGTGAGCTCCTGCTTTGCCACTTCGCTGCTGTGTGACCCTGAGCAGGTCACTCTCCCTCTCTGATCTTCAGGGCTACTCTCCTGTCTCTCTGTAGGACTGAAAATGCCTGGAGGGCAGGTGCTGAGCCTCAAAAACAGTCAGGAACTTCATGAGGACCCTATAAATGTTACCACTGTTCTCATTATAAAATGAGTCACCCCTTCCAGCCCAGAGGAGTTGGGTAGGAGGCTGGGCTGGGGCAGGAAGTGGGGGCCTACTAATTCGTGCAGTCCCTCCCCCTGTCTGACCAACTCTCAAGGGCAGTGGTCATTCATTCATTCAGCAAACATTTATTGGAACCCAGGAAGAGGAGTTATATTGAGTCTACACTCCCCCCTCAAATTCCCTGTGGAAATGGCTGTAAAGCTCTGGTTAAAAAACAGGAGGCTTGGCAGAAGACCTTGGGGTGGAAGGACCTTCCAGGGTCCTTCCAGAGTCACGCCCACTGGCCAATGTGCACTCACTGGACCAGGCCTGCCAGCCCATGAGGGAATCTCAATAATTCAGGAGGGATCCATCATTTATGAATTTATGTAACCACTGCTCGACCTTGTGGAGACGAGCCGCCTCCTCTTGCAGTGGTGGAAATTAGGCCTGGCAATGTCTGGGTGTTTGACGCTTTTTTAACACAAGGAGGGGGCTGCCTGGACTCCAGGCCTCCCAACTAGCCTCCCCTTTCTCTTCTCCTCACTCCCAGGCTGGACCCAGAGGCAGCATGTGAAAAAGCAAACCTGATCATGTGCCTCTTAAATCCCAAGTCTGGAATTCAAGGGTTTGAGTCTCCGCCCTGCCTTGGACCCACCACTGTGGCCTGCAGGTGCCTCAGTCTCCTCATCTATAAAATGGGGGAAACAGTAGTACCTTCCTCAGAAATGGGACAGTGTGTGTGGCGTGGCGGTGGCTCTGAGCACAGAGGGAACACTCAACAGCAAGCTGCAGGTGACAGGCAGCCCTCACCCTAACTCAGGGGCTTGGCCACAGGACACCTGGGCTCCACAAGGCTTCATGGGGTCAATGAACCAAATCCAGATGTTGGCCCCAACTTCTCTACAATGACTCCCATCCATGGCCACCCTCTGCCCCACCTCTCTGGCAGTGAGAACAGATGACAACGCATTCATTCTGGGAATCCAGATTTTTCAACCAGAAAATAGGGAACAGAAAGGAGGTATGCATGTGTGCATGTGTACAAACACACACACACACACACACACACACACACACACACACAGTGTCTGGGGGCTCTGTAATCTGGCAAACCTCCCATCCCAGCTCTACCACCATTTAGCTGTGTGAGCTCAAGCAAATTGCTTCATGTCTCTGAGCCTCAGTTTCCCCACTGGCACAGTAAGGCTGATGCGTGTATAACAACACAGGAGATGGTGGTGCCTATGGCTCAAGGAGTGGGGAGCCGGCCCCATATGCCAGAGGTGGCAGCCCCGCCCAAAAACTGCAACAACAACAACAACAAAAAAAAAAAAAAACACAGGAGAGCTGGCATGGGGAAGGAATACAGCCTGTGTCTGCAGGGAGACCCCCAAATCCTGGGCATTAATGTTCTTACCATCTTGAGCCCCCACCTCACCCATTCCCCACATAGCAGCCCAAGTGATCCAAGCAAGATCTCCAACTCAACGTGGCTAGGGCTCACTTCACACCCCTCCGAGCCTCCCCACATTGTCCCACCCACCTCATCCGTTCCAGCCAGTGCTCTCCCTGTCTCCCCACCTCTGACTCCGGCCCCTCAACATAACCATTCGCCCTCCAGGTAGCCTTCTTGACTGCCTCCCACCCCTGCAGACCACGCTCTCATGCCTCATATGCTTGGTTTTCCCTTCTCTTCACATGTCTCATCCCTTATTTGGGATTAGAGATTGTGTCTTTTGTAGCCCAGCTCTATCCCAAGGTCGGTGCACAGTAGGTCTACTACATGTCTGCTGAATGAACACAAGGCCATGGGTTCGAATTCTGCCTCAATCCCCTGCTGAGGTGAGTCATGTTCTCTCTCTTTTACTGAGACTCAATGTGACCACTGAAAATGGGGTAATAGTACTGGCTGCCTCTCGGGGATTCTGAAACAATCATGCATGACAGTGACATAGAGGAAGAACCCTCTTCCCCCATGCTCGGCTTCCCTGAGGAGGTGGAGGGAGCCAGGGCCCAGTGAGATGGCCCTTGTCCTCACTGCTAGCAGGTCCCATCCACAGAGTCCCGCTGTGCAGCCAGCCTGGTGCCCCCGTTGTAGAGAGGTTTCTGCTGTGCACAGAGTCCTGCTGTGCAGCCAGCCTGTGCCCCCACTGCAGAGAAGTTTCTGCTGTCTGCGCGGCCGGCAAGCCTCAGCAAACACATTTAAATCTGAAGTGACAGATAAAGCGATTTACGGCGACAGTTTAGCATCAGATTACTTCCCACAAGGCAATCCGTGTCCCTCCGGGCCCCCCTGCTTGGTAGTCCATCAAGGCGGTCTCTAAATCACTGACTCTGAGCTGTGGCCCAGGGACAGCTGGGTGTAGGGGTGGGTGGCTGCTCAGGTGGCAGCAGAGGGGGACCTTAGCCACTCCTTGCCAGGCAAGGCTCTGCCGGGCCCTTCAGGCAGCAGGAAGGGACTGGGCAAGGGCTTCCGGTGCTGATAAGGAAGGAGGGCGGTGATAGCAGCTGGCAGAGTTTCACAAATCAAAGCCCCAAGACTTAAGGAACTAGAGCGCCACTTCATGCCTTATTTTAAATAAATAAGCGGCTTAAAAATCTCCTTGCGAGGCCAGCTTGTCGCTGTGAATCATGGCTCCCCACCCGCTCCTCGCCGCATGCCTGGGCCCCTCAAAGGCCTCCCCGACCCGCCTGGCCTCCCACCCACTCCTTGCAGAATTAATTGGTCCCTGTGGTGTTATGAGGCACTTTGCTCAGACCTCGCTTCCAGCGCTTTGTCACATTATATTCTACTTAGTTGCACTTGTCCTGACTTCCAATAGTAATTTATTGGGGGCTCTCTACGTGCCAGGCCCTGGACAGACCTAAACTCATGTTGTCCTCACTCCTACCCTGGGATGGGGCTGCTAGTGATACCATTTCTCAGATGAGGAAACGGAAGCCATGACATGGCCACCCACTTATTCATGGTCCTCCCTCGCTGCCCTGGGATTGCTTTGAAGTGAAAGGTTCCATCTGCCTTTGCACAAAGGATTACATTCATCTCAGCTCACCCCATTATGTACTGAAGGCCAAAGCCTGGACCCCTGAGCTGGCCAAGAATAGGGGTCTTTCTTTGTGCCCAGACATTTCCTGCCCGGGACAAGGGGTGCATAGACACAGGTCTGGTTAACTACAAAACTCAAGGGCATGAAAGTGGCCCAGTCAAGGTCACACCTCTGTGGCAAAAAGAAGATGCAAATGCCCCCTCAGTGGAGACCCCCAGACTTAAGCTCTCCCCAGGCGCAACTGAGGGGTCACAAGCCAAGCTGGAGAGGCAGGTACTGCCCCTGAGGGTCTCCTGCCCCAGGATGGGGGCCCTGCAGGGGCTCCCAGGCTTATCTCACCAGGATGGCAGCCCAATTTAATTAAGATGGATGCAGCATGCCCCTGTGGGCAGGAGCTGAGGCCGGCACAGATGGCAGGAGCCTGAGACTCTCCTGGGTGCTGCCCAAACAAGTGGCCTCAGCCGGCAACCCGTGGGGACAGGGCCAGGAAGGCCTGTTCTGTGCCTGGGGCAGATGGGAAGGAGGTTGTCCTGCCCTGTGACCTCAAGGCCTGACCCTGCCAGCCAACCTTCCCCCTTCTGTTCTCTAGCCCAGTCCCCCACCTCACTCCCGCCATATGCCATACAATACACATCACACACGCTCCACCAGACACCCTCTCGTCACACAAGCACGCACACAAGACACAAACACACCACATCACACACAAATGCAGTATCACACACATCCACCAGCACATCCCCCGGTCCTATCTCAAACACCGATAAAGTGGAAGTAGAAACCAGTCCTGGACCCCACATGCCAAACTGGCTGGCAACAGAGCCAAATTTTCGAGTCCTGAGGGTGGAGGTGGGCAGAGCCCCCTATGGAGAGGGAGTGAAGTTGGTGCAGGAAGGGTGCCTAGCTCAGGCCTCCCCAAGGATCCCCAGGGTCCTACTGAGAGGCAAGAATGATGCCTACAGCCTGGTCAGAGACCCCCAAACCTACAGTTTTCAGGATGGAGGAGGGTGGGGCCAGAGGCTTGACCCCTTTCTCTCTCAGGATCTGCCCAGACCCCTATATCCTTCCCCTCCACAGTCCCTGCAGCTGGACCTGTACCCAGGAAATGATAGCTCCTCTCCATCTGGCAGCCAGACAAAAAGAACCCCCCCTCCAAATCTAGAAGCTTCTCAGCCAGCCCTTAGGCCCCAGCCCAGTCTGACCTGAACCGCACCGCTCTCCATAGGCCACCAACACCCGTGAGGCCAATGCGGCCCCTGGCTTCAAGAATATAAATTTAAAAATTCCCACCCCAAGATAATTGCTCTCTCCTTTTGCCTATTGTGGTGGCTCCATGGTCGGTGCTGAGAAGCAATTATTCACGGCTAATGATTATAATCAAGTCAAATAGAATTTAATGGACACGTATTCTCTTCCTGCTTGAAACTTTACATATGAATTAAGCACATATGGGTTTCACGAAGCACAGACGCAGATTTATGCAGCCCCGAAAAGCCCTGCGTTGCTGACGACTTTTATTCCACTAATAAACAGCCTGATTTATGGGCTCCCCCAGAACTGCGATCTCTGCTGCCCCCTGGTGGGTGGCAAGGCCGGGGGAAATGCCATGTCTCTCCCCATCTGTGGGACATGGCTGATGCTCAGAATAACACTGCCGGTAGCTGTTCTAGCACCAACACCAGCAGCAGGGGCCGGGCCTTGGTTCATGCCAGGCGCTAAGAGTGAGCTTCACTCATACTTCCCAGACCTGATGCTCCTAAGGCCCCCAACAACCCAACAGGTGGTTTTTCTACCATGCCCATTGTGCAGAGGAGGAAGCAGAGGCCCAGGCAAGTACAAGAAGGGAGACTCTGCAAATGCTGCCCCTAGCCCAGCCCTGGTGCAATTGAAGTTTCTCAGAGTGTGAGGAGCCCACAGAGCCACTGCATTCAAAGTCTGGCAAGTCACAGGGCACTTAGGAAGAGCCATTAATCATGCCTGAAGCCCTAGTGCAGGCTCCAGAGCCCCTGCCCTCTCCATCTGTATCCCGCCAACACCCCACCTGGGTCCCTGCACTGTCTCTCCTTGCAGCTAGCCACCGACCCAGGGTGGGAAGGTGCTCATAGGATGGCCTACTTCCCTCCGGCCACTTTGCAATGTAGCAAGAAGGCGCCAGCTGGGTGCCTCCTGCACATTTGCCAGTGGCTAGCAGGGCTGGGACAGCCAAGCAGGACAGCCCCATGGGTCTGCATGACTGCCCCCTCAGCCATGGCCCCAAGTGTCGGTCCTCTCACTCTAGGCCAGCCCTTCCTGGGCACAGGCAGAAGAATGCTCTTCTCTCCTGGGCTGTTGTGATGTCTGCCACCCCAGATGTGGCTTGTCTTAGTTCTGCATCTCCCCAGATGGATCTGCAGACCTCATGCCACCCACCCATCCTAGTAGCCTGAGAGAAACACACACGAACCACCTGCAGAAAGCCAAAGGTGATGTGGTTTTCACCTGTGTATCTGAGGTACACCCACCTGTGTCTGTCCAGGTCTACAAATACTGGCAGGAGATGCATAGAGCAACGCTGCTGCAGGAAACACAGGCCACAAACAAGCAAGCCTAGCACAGGCTGAGCGACCACATCTCTCCACATCTGTGAGCCCAGTCAAGAGATCAATGAAAATGCTGACAGCACTGGCACCACCATGTCCCTGAATCACTGGGGAACTCTACTTCCTTGCAGCATTGGCGTCAGACACAATCACCTGTGAGCCCGAAGGTGAGACAGAGGAGACTCAAGAAGCTCCTGGGGGTGACCAGAGCCTGCAGAGTTGGGGTGGGGGGGCTGGCATGACAGTGTTTTCCCTGTGAGCTGGAGCCAAAAATAAGACGGTCTTCCCTTATGCTCTCCAGCTCTAAGAAAGAGGCCCCTCTTCTTCTGATACTTGGTGCAAACGCCTGGTGAGCAAATGGGGCTCAGCTGCCACTCAACCTTGTTCCATGAACCACCCCCTAGACTTAACTGGCCCTTGGCACCAACTCCTAAGTACTCCAAAGTCCTTTGCCGGAGCCTTTGACCTTGAGCAGACAACCATGGCCTGAGAGGAGGAGCAGGCCCCTTTCTCTTTCCCTCAAAGAAGTGGCTGACTGTCTCCCATACTCATCACAACAAACTGTCAAGCCAGCAAGAGGCACTCACAGGAAGCAGAGCAGCCACCATTTCCAGGCGCTGGAGAGCTGCCAGGAGAACTGCAGGGGACCTCTCTGCTGTCACCCTTGCCTCGGCAAGCTCCCTCACCTGCCCAGGTTTGAAGGGTAGCGAGCAGGCAGGCAGAAGGCAGAGGAAGGAGAGCAGTGACCTGGGGCGCCTGCAGCCCCTGAAGTGGGAGCACCCCTTTCTGGCCTCCACCTTCCTGGCAGGGCGGCCCGGCGCAGTTCCAGCTGAGCTCTGCACTTTCCCCAGCCACTAATGGGTCTCAGCGCTGCAAGGCAGCTCAGCAGAGAGAGGTGCCCCTGACACAGAGGGTCAGGGTTTCAAGGGAAGAGGAGCCCAAGTGGCCAACACGCTGGGCTCCTGTGGCGCCAGCAAGCCATCCTCACCAGCAACCCAATCCCCACTGGAGCCAGGTGGCCTCCACCCAGGCCTGGCATGGCAAATGAAAGCAAAGGCAACAAGGCGGCCACCCAGGTTTCTGGCTCAGGCCAGCCACTCACCGGCGTTGACAATCGCGTCTACCTCCAGCTTGGTGATGTCACCACGGAACAGGGAGACCTTCTCATTGAGCTGCTTGTCCTTCTTGTACTTTGGCTCCTCCACCTTCACGACCACCCCTGGAACAATAAGGAGCTCAAAAGTGTCACAGAGAGGCTCCCCATGGCACAGTGACCCAGCCAATGGCAAGGGGCCAGACCCCTCCCCATCAACTTCCCTCCACCTCCAAAAGCAGGCTGTAGCATGGCAACTGCTGAACCATGAGAGCCTAGACTGAGTAAGCACCTACTGTGCGCAAACACCTACTGTGCGCCAGCACCACACATTGTATCCTTCCATCTTCCCAACAAGGCCAGGAGCAAATATGAAAACCGAAGTGCAGGCAGGTAAGTGACTCGCCCAGGGCTACGTGTTACTGGGCCTGCTATCTGCAAAGCCTGGGAGCCCGCTGGCATGCCTCACCACAGCTCCCAACAACCAAATGATCACCAACTGGCTTCACTGGCCATGGGCTCATTTCCTCACAGTAGAGCGGGGATAGAATTGAACTTGACTCAGGCTATGTTCATTATTAAATGAGGTGACACTTGCAGTGCCTGAACACAGCAAGCACTCAATAATACTGCTGGATTCTTCTCAGCAGCATGATTCTCCCAAGCCCCAAGTCTGAGAGGCTATGGGCCAGGCAGCCGGGTGGGCCTCCCCAAACAGGGCCTACCTTTTGCTGTCTCCCTCCATGTGGGGATCTTCTTCAGCCTGACAAAGTCCCTGCAGAAGTAATGTTCCTCCCGCTGCTTGTCACTTAGGCCCTTCAGAAACGCTGCGGAGGCAGGGGGGTGGACAAGAAGGAGTGTCAGGGCCAGTGACAGGGGCATTCGGGGCTCTCACACACCCAGGTCTCCCCTCCTCATGGGGCTTCTTGCCACATCCCAGGCCACAAACCCACCCTATTGTCTCTCCTTCCACGGGCACATGAGCAGGGCATGCTGGGGACACAACTTTCAGTGTTAGAGCCTGAGAGGTGCCTAGAACATCTGCCTTTGTCAGGAGGGGAAACTGAGGCCCAGAGAGGCATCATAGACCTGGGTTCAGAATTCAACTCTGCCATTTTCTAGCTATGTCTATAACTCTCTGGGTCCCTCATCTCTTCATTTCTAGAATGAGATTAAGACGCCCATTCCAGAGTAATTCCCACCTTACTCATGCTAAGGCCAGGGAGGTTGCAGTACGAGATCAATCACCTGATCAGTCAGGTACATCATCAATTGGTTATACCATCATGGACTTTATTTGTGAGCAGTAGGTGAGTGCTGCAGAACCAAGCAGATCTGGTGCCTGTCCTCAAACACCTGTGCCCTGACAATGTTACCACAAATAGACACCTGGCTGGGGGTTCTCCCAGGGCGAATCACAGGAGTGACTGGGATTGTCCTCATTTCACAGATAAGGAAACAGAGGCTTGGGGAGCCTCAGTAGTCACACAGCTGGCAAACAGGGAATCAGGCTCTGCCACCCGCTCACTGACTCTAGGCCCCTGCAGTGTGGCTCCTCCAGCTCCTCTGTCCTCTTTGGACAGAGACACCCTGAGTGGCTCCGGAGGTTCTCACCCCAGCAGCTTCAGTGCAGGCTTGCAGCTCTTGGCTGCCATCTGCTGGCCAGAGGCCACCAGCACAGCCAGGTCTCAGCCCCATCTTGCCCCTGGGCCACTGGCACCTCAGATGGAGCAGTCCCACTGACAGCCGCAGGTGGGGAACCAGTAGCAAATTAAGGAACTCAAAAAGCATCCAAAAGTTAAGTAGCAGTGGGGACAGCAATTAGAAGAGGTGATATGGTGGCGCCTGTGGCTCAGTGGGTAGGGCGCCAGCCCCATATACTGAGGGTGGAGGGGTCAAACCCGGCCCCGGCCAAACTGCAACAAAAAAATAGCCGGGCGCCATGGTGGGCACCTGTCATCCCAGCTACTTGGGAGGCTGAGGCAAGAGAATCACCTAAGCCCAGGAGTTGGAGGTTGCTGTGAGCTGTGTGACGTCACAGCACTCTACAGAGGGTGATAAAGTGAGACTCTGTCTCTACAAAAAAAAAAAAAAAGAGGTGGTAAGAGGGCGGTGCCTGTGGCTCAAAGGAGTAGGGCACTGGCCCCATATGCCAGAGGTGGCGGGTTCAAACCCAGCCCTGACCAACACCCCCCCCCCAAAAAAAAAAAAAAAAAAAAAGAAGAAAAGGTGATAAGAGAGGAAGAATTGCCTCCTGGAAGCTTCTTGGGAATGGCTGAGGGGCAGGTATTCAAGAGACAATGCCCTTTTCCCGCCAAAGTCACTTAGTCCATCCAAGCCCTGGCCTCTTCATCTGTCCATTGGTGGTGATGGTGATCATACCCCATGGACACAGAGAGCATTAGATGACATAACTCCTAGGAAGGGCCCAGTTTGGTGTCTGCTCAGCACTAAGGTGAGATCATTATGAAAGGCTAGGAATACCTCAAGGTGGCTTCAAATGTGGCTCAAGCCAGAAACACACTGTCTGGAAGGCACTTCCCACCACCTTCCACAAACATTTACTGGCCCCACATTCAGTGCTGGGACGCATCAAACATAGTTGATGTGGTCCTGGCCCTCCTGTACCTACAGTCCAGCAGGGGAGACCCAGGCTGACCCAAGTGCTTCACAATCAAACAGTTCACACCCAGAGATGTGCGGGGGCTAAGAGAAGGTCCTCAGGGAGGCTCAAGTGAGACCTAGAGAAGTAGGACATAGACCAGTGGGAAAGGGCACCGGCCAGCAGCAACAACGTGTGTGAAGCCCTGGGAGAATGAATTCCATTTTGTGGAGTGACGGCAGCTGGAGCTTTACCTCATCCCAGGGGCACTATAATCAATCTGAAGATGCTTTTACCGGGCATGGGTGGAAGGCCTTCCCCCATGCCATTCCCACGCTTTCTAAGGGGCCCCAAGTAGCCCTGCCAGCCCCTCCACCACCAGAGTCCCAGGCTGCTCACACCCTGTTCCCCAGGAGCCATCCTCCCCACTGGACACACGACCCCACTGGGACTAAGGAACAGGCCCAGAGCCTCTATTTAAAAAAGCAGTGGTTCTCAACCTTCCAAAGGCCGAGGCCCTTTAATACAGTTCCTGTGATTGAGAACCACTGATTTAAAGGCTCCTTTCTTTGTGTGGAGTGGGGTGCTGATATTTGGAAGGAGCTGCAGGACCTCCAAGCTTTGAGCCTCAGATGTCCTCCTCTGTAAAAGGACCATGTGGAAAGCCACCTCCTGCATTAAAGAGGAAGGGCACTGGACTTAGCTGAATGCACAGCAAAGAGCTCAGCCATTGCCAGACAGCATCACCTACCAGAGGGCAGAGAACAGGCTGGGGGTGGGGGTGGGGGCGGCTAGATCCGGCTCTGCCTATAGTCTGCATTAACATCAGTCAGCTGACAAATATTTACTGAGCACCCACAGGCACCAAGCCTGGGGGAGAAAGGCAAGGTTAGGTCCTGGGGCCTGCCTGAGAAGAGGGGAGGCCAGGAAAGCTTCCAGGAGAAGGAAGTAACCGCAGGGGAAACTGGTCTATCCCAGGGGCTACAAATCCCTGGAGGAAAACCTGCCCCCAAACAGAAGCCTCCCCCTAAACGTTCTCCCCCATGGGGGTTCCATCTGCACAGCCACTCCAGCTGCTGCTTTCGAAGCAGCTTCCCTCTCTTCCCAGGCTCCCCTACTTCCCTCCAGCTGCACCATGGCCACCTTCTCCCCAACCAAGCTGAGCACCTCCACTGCCACCCCTACTCATCCTCCCTCCCTCAGGTCACTGGGCATGAAGGTCCTTTCTGCAGCTGAGGCCACTGCCAGGACCACCCCACAGAGAACTTGTTGCTGAAGGTACTGTGCAAGTCCCTGGCCAGAGGCAGGCCATCCTATCTGCCTTTAAACTACCTCCAGTGGCCCCCAACCCTTCCTTTGACCCCCACATTCCATGCCCTTCTCTGCTCCTCCTGTGCTGTCTATACTTGGTCTCTCACACCCCCTCAGCCCACTCAGTCTGGTCCTTGCCTCCCACCAAGATCAAAGCCAAAGTCACCACATCAGACTGGATGCAGCAGCCCCTCCTGTCCACAGGTTTCCTTGCTGCCTGGCCTCTTCCTTCAACCTACTCCTTCCCCAAGCCCAGCCCCTCCTCTCCCTTTGAGCCTCCCTGCCTTCTGTCACCCCTCAAAGTCCACCCATCTCTCTTTCCCTCAGATGTGGCTTTTCATCCAGGCTCCTTCCCTTTCCTTCTCTTCCTTCTCATGTCCTGCCCAGCTGCAGGCCTGTTGGATTTATTCCCACGATACCCCAGAAACCAAGCCTCCCTCATTGCTTCCTGGACCCCTCTGGAGGCTCCCATCTCCCAGCTGATTTCCTGTGTCCACCTCACCTCCATCTGCCCAGGTATCCTAGGAACATAAATCATAGGCTGTCCCTTCTGCTTAAGCCCTAATTCAAACTTCAGGTCCTCACCACAGCCCATAGGTCTGGCCAGTATGACAGCTCCCTATCTCTCTCCCTGCCTCTTTCCATGGTATCTTCCTTGTTACACCCCCTCCATGTACACCAATCCACTCATCTTTCATTTCCCCAAACAGCCAGGCTGTTTCCTGCCCCCTGCCACTCTTCCCTCCTCTCTACCCAGAGTAGCCTCCTGCACAGAGATCTTCCTGCAGAGATACAGGATAGTTTGCTTTTGTTTACATTTGTCCCTCTCTTGACCTTGGCCATCTTGGCCTGCAAATTCCACACAGGGATTCCTACAGAGTGTTTATCCTGCACTGCATTCCTCCCCCGCACAGTGCATGGTGTGTATGAGCACTCGTGGCTGAGGGATGAATCCAGGAGCGAGCTGAGACCAAAGGCTGAGGGCAAGTTTGTTGAGAGAATGGCATCTTTGGACAGAGGGAACAGCAGGTACAAAGGTCCCCAAGGTAAGAGAGCACTTTTGGGTGGAGAAACGATGAGAAAAGAGAACAGCTGGGCTGGAGAGTAAAGGGGACATGCCGGCCTCCCTGGGGTTGTCTCCCTTTCTAAGGAATGGAGAGGCCTGCGTGGAGCTGGCCAGGCTCAGGTTGCTGCTACTGTGGTTTCATTCCTCTTCTGTTCCAGGTCCCCTAGGTTTGGGCTCATGACCTCCCAACATCATGCTCCTAGTTACTTTTCTCTGAGCCTCCATTTTCTCACCTAGAATAGGGACAAGCAGGCCCTCCCTGTTATCCAGGCTTGCTGGGAGGGTGAAACGAGCAGCTGGCCATCAGCTGTAAAATGCATCACACCCACCCAACCCTTCCTGAGAGCAAAATAAGACCTATAAGAACAAAGCAAACAAGACAAAATCAGGGGGAGAAATATTTTTCCCCAACTTTGGGGTACAGCAGGTGGAGTTTTTTTAATTATCTGGGGTCCCATATTTTCATTTTGCACGATGGGGACCAGAGACATCCCCCCTCTGAGATCTCGGCATGCCAAGTGTGGGCGCTCCCAGCCAGCTGGCCTCATAGCCAGAAAGTCAAGACACAGACTGAGCCACAGAGCCTCACAGGGATCAAGTTTCTCCATCAGGGAAGGCCTGGAGCACCCCAAGGACCTAGTCCAGGTGCCCAGGCCCACCTCAGCTCCCTAGCAGATACCATCTAGCAGATGCCACCGTCTTCTTTTACAGAGGAGCCAGAGTGACCTTCCCCTGGTCACACACAAGTGAAAGGGATCTGCAGTGGGTCCCAACCCGGGGCTCACTCTGGCACTTTCCCCCCAATAATGTGACCAGCCTGGTGGAGTGACCACAACCCTCACAGCCCCCCTCTCTGGCAAAGTCCAAAAGATGGCTCCACTTCCCAGAGACGGCATCCTGGCTCTGCCACCAGCCAGCTGGGGGTTGACCTTGGGGACATCTGTCAGCCTGTCCCTTTCAGTCTGCAGTGCCCAAGTGCACACCTCCAGGAGGTTACAGCCTGGCTCACCCATGAAGAGCTACACACTGCACTGGTCCCTGATTTATGGGGGGAAAAAAAAACAACTATGATTCACCACCAGCCCCGAGGCACCAGATGCCATGTCCATCACCTCTGCTTCCTCTGTTGTAAGGGTCCTCACTTTAGGCCCCTCCTCATTGCTGGAAACAGCAGCAGGGACGTTGGGCCAGCATATCGACCCCATGCATTGGTAACATTTACCACCTCCTTCTTCAAGAAGGACAGATGCAGACTTAAAGCACAGTGATTTTTATTTTTTTTAATAAATGATGTAAAACATGCATTTTCATTTTCTTTCATATTTGGAGAGACGAGAGTATTTCACAGCTCAGTGAGACAGGTGTTGTAAAAAGATGTTCACAGTAAATTTTGATGGAGAGGCCTGACCCCGGACTAAGCTTCCAGCAGCTCCTGGGCACAGAAGCTGGGCAGGAGGAAACAGACTCCGCCAGAAACATAAAGTGCAGCAGGCAAATGGGAATTCAATGATGTGTTTTAAGAAGTGTTTTATGGCACTTTGAAGATGGTATTCAGAGAGGTGAGGGCAGGCTGGGGTGCCAGGCGAGGCTCCTCTTTTGGAGAATGCCAGGTGGGCAGGGCTGATAAAGGCTGGGCTCCTGGAACATGGTGGCACTTAGACTTGATGGCAGAGGCATTAATCACCTACACTCGTGGTCCCCCAAGAGCAGGGTCTCATCAAAGTCCATGCACAGACAATGAGGAGAACAGGGCACAAAGAACCTCAGAGCTTTTGTCCTCTCCCCAGGCCTCCTTGCCTCTGCCCACACTAAGACGTGCCAAGGGTATGTCCCCAGAAGACAGGTGGAAGAAGACACACACCCCCACTCCCAGGTGTGCCTGGAAAATTTCCCTGTTCAGCAGCCAAATCAG
Organism: Loris lydekkerianus; assembly: GCA_963574355.1. Taxonomy (NCBI): domain Eukaryota; kingdom Metazoa; phylum Chordata; class Mammalia; order Primates; family Lorisidae; genus Loris; species Loris lydekkerianus. The sequence goes on along the minus strand of CAUYPK010072847.1, from coordinate 3,479 downwards.
GTAATCACCCACTCTGGATGCAATCCCACAAGAACCATAGTCCTTGCCCCTGCCTGGAGAGCTCTGAGTCCGGAGTGCGGGGGCGCCGTCTTACTGCAACATGGAGAGGAAACATGGCTCAGAGAATGAAGGGTCAGGGCTCCAGCACTTATGACAAGTCAACAAAGCCCAGTGTCACCATAGTTAGCACAGAGAAGAGGAAACAGACCTGAGAGATGACAAGGAAAGGGGGCCACTAAGACCTTCTGGGGGCCGTGGCATACAGAATGGTTTCTTTAATTTTTGAGACAAAGTCTTGCTCTGTTGCTCTGGGGTAGAGTGCTGTGGTGTCATCATAGCTCATGGCAACCTCAAACTCTTGGGCTCAAAGGATCCTCACGCCTCAGCTTTCCAAGTAGCTGGGACTACAGACCCACAACACCTGGCTAATATTTTTTCTATTTTTTTTTTTTTTTTGAGACAGAAGCTCAAGCTGTTGCCCTGGGTAGAGTGCTGTGGCATCACAGCTCACAGCAACCTCCAACTCCTGGGCTCAAGTGATTCTCCTGCCTCTGCCTCCCAAGTAGCTGGGACTACAGGCACTCACGACAACGCCCGGCTATTTTTTGGTTGCAGCCGTCATTGTTTGGCGGGCCCAGGCTGGATTCGAACCCACCAGCTCAGGTGTATGTGGCTGGCGCCTTAGCTGCTTGAGCCACAGGCACCGAGTCTTTTTTTTTTCTTCTATTTTTAGTAGAGATAGGGTCTCACTTTTGCTCAGGTTGGTCTTGAACTCCTGACCTCAAGTGATCCTTTTGCTTCAGCCCCCCAAAGTGCTAGGATTTCAGGCATGAGCCACTGTGCCTGGCCTAATTTTCCCATTTTTTATAGGTACAGGGTCTCACTGTGTTATCCAGGTTGGTCTCTTAACTCCTCAGTTCAAGGGATCCTCCAACCTTGGTCTCCTGAAGTGCTAGGATTATAGGTCTGAACTATTGCGCCCAGCCCAAAATGGTTTCTAGTATGATCTTAGCACAACCTCCAAGCAGGTGTCATTGGTCGCATTTTACAGATGAGCAAACTGAGGCTCAGGCTGTGTGGAAGCAGTAGCCCTGGTAATAGCCTGTGCCTAATGACACAGATGTTGCTTCTTTTTAGCACAGTGTGGGGCAGAACAAGAAGCAGGGCCTTGAGACTGGTGACACAGTCTCAGATGCCCCCAGAACTTGAACTTAAATCCAACTGCCTTTATAGTGCAGCTATGTCCACAATCTTCTCAGGAAAAGACATTGGCTCGGCGCCTGCAGCTCGAGCGGCTGAGGTGCTAGCCACATACACCAGAGCTGGCGGTTGCAAATCCAGCCCAGGCCTGCCAAACAACAATGACAATTACAACCAAAAAATGGCCCGGTGTTGTGGTGGGTGCGTGTAGTCCCAGCTACTTGGGATGCTGAGGCAAGAAAAGCACTTAAGCCCAGGAATTGAAGGTTGCTGTAAGCTGTGATGCCACAGCACTCTACCCAGGGCGAAAGCTTGAGGCTGTGTCTCAAAAAAAAAAAAAAAGAAAAAAAGAAAAGAAAAGGCATCACCTGGGGCACAATGAAGCACCCTAGGACTTAGTGAATTAAATTAGTGCAATTAACCACTGGCCAGTGAAGCCAGATTTGCAGAAGTCTCTCAAAAAAACTGAATGTCTCCTAGCCAGGAATATCCAGCCTGATGGTACTTACTTAACTAGAAGGAAAACAGGTCCACAAAAATGGGCAGTTTGTGGGGGAAGGGCAGACAGTTTTGGGGGAAATAACAGGAGCATTCAGGGTGAGGCTGAACTTGTCCCTAATCTGCCCCAAAGATAAGCTAGGACATGGGCTGGAGCCCAGAACAAGTGGGCACAGAGACCAAAATACTGGGCAGCTGCTCAAGGTCCTTGGTGGATGGTCTGATTCCTTCCTAAGCAAGGAAGCTCGACAACCCTACCCAGGAAAGTTGGATTAGCTTCCAGAATCATTCAACCAGCCCAGATAAGAACACAGGCTCTGTCTGAGCAATCAAAAGACTACAATTTGTCTTCTATAGGGAGAGAAAAGCCTGCCCAGGCACATTTAAGTTTTCACGCTGTCACTATATTCCCCCACTGTGAACTGGATGTCACCCTGCCGACCTATATATTAGTCTCTGTGAGTATGGTTACTGCGTGCCAGGTTTTGAGAGAGGATCATCTCAGGCAGACAAGTCTTGGGAGGCTGATCTAGGTATATCCCTGAGAGAAATGAGAGCACATCTCTCTCATATAGTATCTATAGCATACTATATAGTCATTTTATTCTTTTTATTTTTATTTATTTTTGAGACAGTCTTAATCGGTTGCTTTAAGTAGAGTGTCATGGAGTCATAGCTCATAGCAACCTCAAACTCTTGGGCTCAAGAGATCCTCTTGCCTCAGCCTCCCAAGTAGTGGGGACTACTGGTACCTGACACAATGCCCGGCTAGTTTTTCTATTTTTTGTAGAGACAAGGTCTTGCTCTTGCTCAGGCTCGCCTCAAACTGAGCTCAAGCAATCCACCCACCTCAGCCTTCCAGAGTGCCAGGATTATAGGCATGAATCACTGCACCGGGCCTATATAGTCATTTTTTAAAGTAAACTGTTGCCGCACCCAATAACATGGACAAACTGCACAGATAATGAGTAAAAGGAGCCAGACATAATATGCTTCTGATTATATAAAACTCAAGAAGAGACAAAATGAACAGACAGAAGACTGATTAGCTCTAGGGGGTACTGTCTGGAAAGAGGCTCCTTCTGGGATGATGGCAACACTCTAGCTATTGATCCGAGTAGTGAGGATCTGTACACGTGAGGCACTTCACCATACAATCGAAGTCAACACAAAGTGTTATTTGAATGCAATGAAAAGAAGTGTAGGGGGTCTTCAAAGACCACAGTTCAGAGGCTGATCAGAGGCAGAGTCCAGCTTCTAATACACCTGCGAATTCCTTGAGATTCTTCCCATCAGAAGGTGGAGCTCTCGCCTGGAGGGTGGGCCAGACCCCCTGACTCCACTCTAAGCCCCAGAATAAAGTAGAAGAGGCAGGGTAGGACTTTGAAGACTAGGTCACAAAAAAGGCAGTCAGTCAGGCATGGTGACTTGAGCCTCTGGGAGGCTGCGAGGTACTCTGGGAGGCTGAGGCAAGAGAATCCCTAGAGCTCAGGAATTCAAGACCAGCTTGAATAAGAGTGCTTTCTGCTAGAAAAGTAGAAAAATTAGCTGAGCCTCATGGCAGGCACCTGCAGTCCCAGCTACTCAGGAGGCTGAGGCAGGAGGATCTCTCGAACCCAGGAATTTAAGGTTGTTATGAGCTAGGGCAGGGGTGGCGAACACGCGGCTCTCGAGCCGCATGCAGCTCCCGGCCAAAATGAATGCGGCTCTTTGCCTCTTATCATTATTTTGTATACTGTGGCTCTTTGCCAAGTTTGGATTTTGTTATGCTGCTTCTGAGG